>OOFC01005566.1:43508-112992 GCA_900323345.1 Pseudochromis fuscus
AGAAAAAAAAAAAAAAAAAAAAGAGAGAGGGGCTGTGTCTTGTCACAACGACTGCAATCACAGCCCCTCTTTTAAAAATGTATACACTTTTTGTCCATGGGGCCAAATTCATAACATGTCACTGTGAGTTTTAAGCTGGATACAACTGCAACTCCAGTCTCAATCCTACTTTTTCCCTTTTATTTCAAAAATCCAAACAATTTCCTAAAATTGAAGTGATTGCAGATTTAAGGTTTACATTAAAATAATGATGAAAACCATTTGTTAGAGATGCGTAGTTTACTGCTACTGAAGTGACGCTGAGGCATTCTGAGCCCTCACATGGATACAGTCTTATTTCTAGTCTATTTCTGGTTTTGCCATTCATACATTTCCTGTATCATGATAAGAAAAAAACCTGATTAAGTCTTGAGGACACTGGAGCACATGGGGCTTTCATACAAGCAGCATGGATGGTATCATCATCTCATCAACTATGAACCTGATTGGCATTGGCATAGTGGTGACATTCATGCTAAACAAACAATACCTGAAAAAACAAACTGATGTGAACATTCATATTCAGCTTGAAGCACCGTTGAACCTCGGCATGGCTTCATGGAGCTGCGTGTGGAGCTGTAAATTCTTAAGTGTACTAATCAAATCAAATGTCAAGCATCTTTAATGTCTTTGGTCTTCGGTTGCCATGACGTTAGATCTACATTGACATGTTCTGCACTGAGAGACTGAAATACAGGATATACAGCGAAAAACAATCATCATTGTGCCTGAAATATAAATATCTCTACAGACACTTATTGTGAGAGAAGAACTCCCACGGTGAAGTAATCATATTAGGTACGAGTGGCTCTGAAGGAACAATTTCTCTTTCTAGATAATGAAGGTGTTGAAAGAATTAGATCCTTTACAGGAAGTCACAACACACGTATTGCTTGCACAAATATTAAATTTGACAATAGTAAACTGCAGTAACATTGGTTATTGAGTGAGTCTTGTCTTTTTTTCCTCGTTTATCTCAGTTTTTACACATTTCATTGTACTGGGAGGTAGGCAGGTATGTTTGTATGTGAATAATTAATTAACCCAGCTCTCTGCTTCCCATCCAGGCTCGAAAGCAGCCTCCTGGAGGTACTTCAGATGGATTTTGAGGTTGAGGAGCTCAGCAGTCCTCTCGACAGTCAGGTGATCATATGGAAGCTGGAGCTACCGTCCGCATCCAGAAATGTAGCCAAGACTGAAGGAGCGATGAGGATCTATACCACTCAGAGAGATTTTGTCGGCCTGGCTCCTCTCGTAATGGTGAGTTAGCTGACAGCTTTTATGTCACATGTAATCACTATAAATACATCGGTGTTACTGACAGCAGCGGTTTTCAATAATGTCCAGACTTGAACTGCATCCTTTGAGCGTTGGTGCATGAAAATATCATAAAATGCACTTTGCTCTGATCCATTCCTGTCTGGTTTGCATACACAAAGGCTGGATATGCTGTGGACTGTTTAGTAAATGGGTTCTATTTTGAGCAGACAGTGACCTTGTGTTGTTGACTGTCAGCTATAGCTGATGTCTCTCTTCTGTGTTGTTCAGCTCTGTTGTAGCGTGCAATATTTGGTCATCCTCTCCTCCTAACAGCTGCTTCATGTGCTTCTATTTTGGTGCTGAAGGCCGCTTTACAATGCTACCTCCGTAATTAATCCATGACATAATTTCCACTACTAAATACGGAGCATTACAACACTTTGTAGTACAATATTGAATCTGAGTTATTTGCCACCTGTGCCACTGACCTCTAATTAAAATGTTGTTTGGAGAGATAACAAACACTTAGCATTTGTTTACCTGCATATTATTGATGAAATATGGAATTTAAACAAGGAAAAGTTAATAATTCTGTAACTTTAGTTCTACTTTTTAGGTGGAAGGTATTTCACAGGCCATCTGATACATTTCCATCATAAAGGTGCTGGAGTGCTTGAAGTTATGAGGGTATGCTACAGTATCCTGATTTGTGAATTTGACATGGTTCATCTCTCGTGTGGATTAGAAGTTGACCTCAGGCCGAGGGCCAAACATGAGGAGATTTGATGGTTGGCTCAAGGGGACATTAGCACTGACTGATAACTCGTAGCCTTGCTCCATGAACTGCAGCTAGTGCTGCTTCTCAATACTTCTATATAATGACAAAAGCCCCACTGACGCAGACTTCAGATGGGAGTTTTTAGTTGGGGAAAAAAAAAAGGCATTTAGTCGTTTCAGCTTCATTTAAACACGTTTTACAGTCGAGGGACACATCCATCTGCTTGGTTTTATACTCAGCATGGCCAAGTGTCTCTTTAAATTTGATTTAAGTGATTATTCACAGAACTGAACTGGGCTCTGCTACACTGCCCTCATACTAATTCACACATGACATTTTATTATTTCAACTTCATTTAAAGCAGCGTGTTTTTTTATAGAGGAAAACTCATATCCATCTGCTTCTGCTTCTCTTTGATTATCCAGGCATGAATACAAATGCATGTTTGTACAACGTGAGATCAAGTCTCCACTACAACTTCCAATAATAATTGTATTTTATTAATTTATTTTAACAAAACAATGAAACATTTATGTAAGGAGCATTGTAGCAATTTTATTTTATTTTTTTTTTATGTTTCTGAAGGACACTGATGACATATGGACATGTGGGAGTCAGGGTTTGGACCGTCCATTTTGCCATTAGTGGGAAACTGCCTGCTCTATACCGTAGCTGCCCTAGTTAATAGTACACTGAGCATTAAAGAACAGGCTGTACTGTATATGTGTAGATTATACTTTATGTCCCTAGTTATTTGGTCATGTTTGAACTGAGGCACATGGCTGTGCAGAGAAATCCAAGATTAGCTCTCGCTTCCATGCAGTGACCTGACCATCACACAGACTTAACTCCACACACCCCAGCCTCACCAGGAATGCTGAGTCAGTGACTCACTCTGCATCATCCATGTCACTCCTGCAACAACCATCAGCTGTCTGGCACACTGTTAAAAAAATTATGCCTGTGGCACAAAAAAAGTATGAAACAAAAAAATAAATAAACCGGCTCTTAAAAATATTGTCTTCCTTAATTGAAATGCAGTCTGTAACTTTTCTTTTATATTAGAGTTGAGTAATTTTTTGGGGGGGCTATTTCATGTTTAATGAACAATATTTACTATTGTAAAAACAATGAAACTTATAAAATTACTTTAGTGCAACATTTTTGTACACTAATGCAGTAATAATATCAATGAATGAATATTAAACAATTAATTTATCTAATAAAACAGAAAATTGTGAAATTATGATAATTTTGTATTTATTTATATTTATTATTATTTTCATTAATTTGCTTAAAAAGTGTTTTTTAAGTACAAAAAAAATTTTTTTGAAAATGGACATTTTATAGTTATTCACAGTTACAGGTTTTAGATGTAAATTGGGTGTATTTTGGAAAGCATTAATATTTTTTGCATTTTAAAAATAGAGGAAATATGCAAAATTAACATTAAAAAATCTGTACAAATTAGTTTTCACAGTGTAGTTACACCACACAAAATGTAAATTGTAGTGACATTAAATTATTATTATTTTTTTTTATTTTAATTGTTGTTATTCTACTATGACTACGATGAGTTTCCCGTCTCTCTGTCTGCAGGACACAGAAATCCTGAACACAGCTGTGCTGACTGGAAAGAAGGTGGTGATGCCTGTGAGGACAGTAGCTGTGGAGGAAGACGGACTGGTCACAGATGTATCCGACTACACTGACTGTAGCTCCACTGATGAAGATGTTCTCAAGGTACAATTTCTTCTCCCTCCACATACCAGCCTGTATCCCTCTGATCCATCATGTATAGTTTCTTCAGTTTCCCACAGTCCAAGTACAGGAGGGGACGCTGTTTAATAATCAGTGACAAGTGATTTTCTACACATTCATTTATTTTTGCTGCTGCAGTATTGTGTAAAAAAACAAACCAAACTCAGTCATCATGACTAATAAATTATTACATGTAATAATTTAAGTTGTTTCCATCATGCCTGCCTGTCCTGCTGCTGAGGGGCAGAGGGCAGTGTGGAGTGGTTGTTAACAAACACTTTACAGGGTCAAGGTTGTTTTTATATGCGATGGGAAGGACGGCTGCGGACAAATAAGTTGTACCAAAGTCACTTCTGCTCACTGTCTCTTTTCCACATGGTAAAACAAACTATTAGCTGGACTCCGACATCGCCCATCAATCTCCCCGACAGCGAAAAGCTACTGTGGTAAATTGCTTACCACAAATGACCTCACGGTCTACCACTGTGCTCCCATCCCGTGACTTGTCTCTTTTATCCCGTGAACCTGGGCACGGCTGACTGCCAAAAGCCGGCTTTGTTTACTGATGAAATTGAAAGTCAGGCCCCCGGCCCTTGAGGTCAAAGGCTGTGAATACATTTACCCAAGGATAAACAGAGAATTAAGACATGCAGTAGACTCCTGCTCTCTAGTAAATTTTGTTACTGGTAAGATATGTTATGAGTTTAACAAACAACAGATGTCTTGGCTTATACATGAATGTAGTATTATTGTTGCTACATGAGGAGATTGACAATAGAGGATATACAATAGATGTACATGTATTAAGTGCAGATGGATGTCAGTCAGTCAAGAAAAGCAGGATTACACGAGGATGTCAAGAGGGTGAATGTGGACTAAATCACTCCTTTCAACCCTGTAATGTAGCCGTCTTTGCTGTTGTTCTAAGCTTACTGTAGCTCTCAGTGTATTTGCTGACCAGACAGCAGCTTCAGTCACAAATATTCCCTTTAATCTTCTTAGTCTAACAGCTTGACTCACATATCTTTTCTCTTCTGGTGTGCCTGAAGAGTATCAAATCTGCTAGTGATAGATGAGGAAGGATTTATCTGGAAATGGACGGCTCATGTGACAAAACAAAAGCAAAGCAAAGTTTAATCTGCTTTGGTGGAAAGGTTTTTAAAGTGTGCAGGAATGATGAAGGCACTTGAGAGACACTGTTTTCGTCTCATCAGGGTTTAAAGATTGATACTTGAACATTTCATGCATAGATGCATCATGCATTGATGTGTACTTAGAGGATCAATCAGGACTTTCTGTGGTGTGATATTCAATTTAACTGACACACGTCAACCCTGAAATCATTGTAACATTTGAGCTGATTTAGCCCATCTGCAATAGTTATATTTATACTATTGCTCATTAAAACTTGTATTAAACTTGTTTTGCATAACTGCAATGATCAGGAGATCCTAAAGTCTCATAATATTTCAAATGATGGGGGCAAAAAAAATTCAAAACTTTGTCACATATTAACAGATTTGGTTAAAAATGTACACATATGCACAGGAGGATAATGTCTACAACTTGTAGCAGTTTGGTGGAGATCAAACATAAACTTGAACATTTCTCCCAAAAAATCTGAATATACCAATGCAGCTGCTGGCGAGCTGCTTGCTATCGTACACAGCCATTATAAACTCAGAAATGCTTCAGAATATTGAAGAAATATAAACTGTGATAACATCTGAACCGTAAGAGATAAACCATGTTTCTATCATGGGTCTCCAAAGAGAGCATGGTCTGATGGTTTTTATCACCTGTCCCCTTCAAAGTAAATGGGAAATGGTGTCGTTTTTTGCAATTTTCATCAACAAAGTCAAAGCACATGATTCCAACTGAGCCTCATGCCTTTCTTTCTTTCTTTCTTTCTTTCTTTATTTGAATGGGACAGCATGTATTAAGGAACTGCAAATGCTGTAAATACACCAGATTTAGCTAAATGCTAATTTCCATCTGTAGTCCCATTAAAAGGGAAAAACAAGAAGAAGACCAACAGCATTAGATACAGGAATACAAACAACACAAGACATTACATTACATACAAGTACGGAGTTAAGTGCATCTAAATACTAAAGTGAAATTAGTTAGTGCTTATGTGCAGTCACTATTAAAACACACAAAACCAGCAACACACACACACACACACACACACACACACACACACACACACACACACACAGTTACCCAGTTATGCAGAAGGTTAAAATATTACTAATGTTGACAACTTTGTGTACTAAGTAGCCATTCCTTAAGCTGTTTTTTAAATAAGACAAAGGGGGCGCTGTCCCTAACCACCTATGGCAGAGTGTTCCAGCTTGTGCAGCCCTTAACAGAAAAAACGTTTTGAGAAAAGGTGCACTTCCTAAGTGGGACCTCACAGTCCCCCCTTAATATATATTTTGTGTCTCAAAGCTGCAGGACTAGATATACACTGAAATGTAGACGTTAGAAATAAGAAGATTAAACACACAGAATAGTAAATAGTGTGCTGAATGTATTTATATTGCCACACTTAATTATGCCTTGGCAGAGGTTTGTGTTCTCTGAGTATGTTCTCGCTTCTGTCAGTCTTTAATTCTGTGCTGAATGATGAAAGTCAAATCCCATTTTAAATGAATATCTCCTTTGACACCAAAATGTCAGGCATATTCTTGGTCACGGAATGAGATTGACTGGGATAAGTGGGCGGACGGCACATTAAAAGGACATTCCCCTTTAACTGATGCTTCAGAATATTATTTGAATATGATCCAAGGTGAGTTCAGAGCTACTGCAAGGTGTTTCTCTGCAAAAAGAAGAAATGAGGAAATCACGCTTGACTGGTTGACTGCCTCCACACTGAATTAAAACACGATAACTCAGGATGACTTCACTGGAAATAAATCAGCCCTTGTCTATCACTCCATGTTTGCGTTAGACATTTTCTATGACAACTATACAAGGGCGTCATGTATTGTAAACAGCTCCTGGGACATAAACTCAAGCACAGGAATATTTGTGGAGAAAATGTGATGGCATCTAAGTTCACAGCACAGATGACACACAGTGATGTGGTCATTATGAAGCTTACTCTCAGGTCATGGGTGCAGGAATGATTGACGCACAGATGCAATGATGACACAAGTGACACAAATAGCGTGTCCCTGTGACGGCACATCCCGTGGCTAACAGTTGGGTTCACGCAAATGAGAGTGGGGCGCTATTTGCTATTTGTATTCGTCCTTAGGCTATCTGTCAAAGTCACTGTTTTTTCCCCTCCACTCCCCTGTGCAGTTCCACCAGCTAGTGACTGAATTTCAATGTTGTGGTAATTATCCAATTTGTTTAAAGCAGCTGAGAGGCTGTTGAGGGGACCGAGGAAAACCTCTTGACACATGTCTCAAAATGTCCATGAGATCTTTGAGCAGTTGCCCAAACTTGCAAAGGTCACCTTTGAAATTATGCTGTAATGAATGCACTTGGCTGTGAAGGACTGATGTTCAGCACTGCACTGCATGATATTTTGATTAACATAAAATTGCAATGCTGCCTCTTCCTAACGCTTCGGACCGGTGATCATCGCAGTAGTTTATTACAGCCAGCTGACATTACTTTGGTAACACATGCAATACAAAACTGCTGCAAAGCCATTTGTTGTTGTAAGAATGGCCTATTTGTTAAAATAGTGACTTTTATGAGAATATTTGATTATTTTTTGTCATTGGTTTGATGACAAACATCTCCTTCATTGACAACAATTTCATTCTGAGTTTGATATAGATTGTTTACACAAGCAAACTTATACAAACTGTTTGATATTGCCGGGGAAATTACAATGATAAGATATCTGTGTTCTGATGGATTGTTTCCTTTTTATTTTATCTCTGCTTATCCAGGTGTCAGACAGGTGTGACTATGTTTTCGTAAATGGCAAAGAGACGAAGGGCAAGGTGAAGATCGTGGTAAACTTTACCTACAGCTACTTGAGTGCTCTGCTTGAACTCAATGTGTGGATGCCCCGACTCCCCCTCCAGATTGAGTTGTCTGACACGGAGCTGAGCCAGATCAAAAGCTGGAGGGTACCAATCCTAACCTCAAAAAGGTAGGAGACACAAACTATTTCACATAAAAACTCCCCTTGCTAGGTGAAGCATCCTTTATTCTGTGTAAATCCAAATCATATCTCTTATGGGTCTTAGGACTTAGAGATTTGATTCCATTACATAATGTACTGCAATATCTCAATGTGATCCAATCAAGCAAAGAGACAGTGCTGAGTGATTGGAATAAAGCAGGTGAAAGCATTTGCCATGTGACAGGTGTGACCTGCATGTCTGTTTTTGTGCTTATATCTCAGACCTGGTTGGAACAGTGATGAAGAAGACAGGAAGGGGAAGGGCTGCATGCTGCAGTTTCAGCATGCCCTGGTGCGGGTGCTAACCCACTTTATGGCAGAACAAGCAGACCCTCGAGATCCTAAGGCCTACTTCCTGGGCTCTGACTGGCAGGTGGACGTCACACGGTTGGTCCGATACTTTATGAAGGTGGAGGACCCTCGAGTGGCTAGGCTACAAGGAGGAAGGGTGTTGTCGGGTCGAGACCTTGGGACCACCTCTATCCAGGTAATGAACTGACATATTGCTTGTATTAACCTTTTCGCAAACAGCTTGTGACTAAGGACTTACGACTATGTCATGACTGAAATAGTTATCAGTCAGACCCTGAATTTAATAGGGTTATTTTTTCTTTGAGGACACAAAAGCTAATTTTTAAATCTGAATAATATTTTTAAATCTAGTACAACAAAGATACAGTCTAAGGCACAGTGATTTATTCCCTTTACCTGATTTTGTTGTTTGACAGGTGTTTTCTCCACTGTCTGATGCCATCTTGGCGAAGACAACAATCAAAGTCATTGATGACAAAGTGACCATCACAGAGCTGGGGGTGCAGATGGTTACAGGACTCTCCATGACCTTACAGCTAAGTCCAGGAAGCAACAGGGCCATCTTGGCTACTACAAGCACGCAAGAGATTTTACAGAGCCCCAAGCAGGTAATGTTCTTTATCTTTTTAAATGTCTTCAACAAAAAAAAGTTTAAATTCAAAGTGCAATTACAATTTCTGCCATTTTCTGTTCTCTCAGGAAGCTTTGGTCAGTGCCTGGGTGCAGTTCAGTGATGGCAACCAGACACCTCTTGACATTTATGATCCAGCCTACTACCGTGTGACAGTGACATCGCTTGATCAGGGGGTGGTGTCAGTGCAGGGCACACCTCCAGTTGTGGTGGCAGAGGGGGAGGGCGAAGGAGTCCTGGTCAGAGTAGAGATGTCCATCTGTGAGGCCTGTCAGAAGTCCAAACGCAAAAGTACTGTGGCTGTGGGCAATGGCAGCCTGAAGGTCAAGTTTCAGGTGAACAGCCGGCGGCCAGACGGCAATACAAGCAGCTTCGACAGTAGTGCTATTAGCAACAAGGACAATGGCAGTGACTATGGGAACGATGGGGAAGAGGTGGACAGCGAGAGGAAGCGGAGGAAGCCTTCTCAGGGTCCTCCATCACGCATCTCAAACTCAGATAGAGAGGAGAGTGCCATGCAGAAGATAACAACCACTATCAAATCTACAGAGAGAACCTTGATAACAAGCGGCAGCCTCGGAGGAGTGGGTAAGACCAGTAATTCAGGAAACCCTGGCGGTCCTACCAGTGTGGTGAATGTCAGCCTGATGAGCAACCCCAGTGACGGCAGCAAAAGATATGGCTCAGACAATATGATTGTGGAGGATATGAGCAGTGTGAGCTTCACTAGTACCGTGAAAGCCCCTGGAAATCTGGTAAACTACAACAACTTCTCCACTAAAGTGGCGATACCAGGGCAGGGGACAACCGAGGTCGAAGTTGGCGGCGAAGAAATGTTGGCAAGCAGGCCTCTCACAGACTTAGAGATTGGCATGTATGCTCTGTTGGGTGTCTTTTGCCTTGCCATCCTGGTATTTTTGGTAAACTGTGTCTCATATGTTGTTAAGTTCAGGCACAAGAAGCCTCCCTCAAATGGCCAGGAGCCCACAGGACACAGGCATGACTGGGTGTGGCTTGGTACAGATGCTGAGCTGGTGATGAGTGTCCCAGGCAGCCCGGTCCAGCAAGACTCCCAGACTACAACCACTGTGATAGACATCGGGCCTGATAAGACTGCCTCTCTTTCCAGGAGGCCCAGTTGCCTGGCCTCTGTTACAGACTCTCCACTGAGCTGCGTAGGCTCCCTCAGGAGCAAGCCTATGCACACTGAGTCCCTCCACTCGCCCACCAGCAAGAGAAAGAGAGTCCAGTTCACCACCTTTTCCTCACTAGAGCGGCAGCACTCGCCACACCTCCCACCCAGGGAGAACGGCCATGGTATCCACTGGGTTGGAAAGGAAGACAGTTGTGGGGAGGAACCTCAAGTGCCCATCACAGAGCCTGGGGACCCGTTATAATGCAGAACCTGATCAGACCTCACATGTACAGTAGATGTGGCTTTGATCACCTCAATGCCTTTGTTAACTCTGACAACTGTCAAGAATATGTGATTCTGGAATTGCCCTTCTCCATTTCATTACCTATCAAGGCCTTTTACATGTACATGTACTGTAAATTATTGTTAATAGTGGAGAGTGGATGTGTGTGATAATGTTTCAGATAGCTGAACAGATGGACTCTTACTTACACAATATGTAAAGCCACCAAATGTTAAAGCTGCATGTGGATATCTACGTCTCTAAGGTTTTTGCACTCACATGCAGGTATATACAGTACAGACACTGAAAAACCATCTCAAATTACAAATATAGCAATTACCACAGACTGAGAGGATTTGACCACAAACATGGCTTTAATTCAAAACAATTCTATCTTAAATGGGTGTTTTCTAATATGCAATATACAACCCTTTTCTTTGTCATTTTAAGTTGACTTATTTTTGTTTTTTCATTAAAACACTATGATCTTGAATATCGCCTATCATTTGATTCTCTCTGTTAGGCACCTGCCAGGTTTTAAGAGGCAAACGACTGCTGGTAAGTCAGCTACTGATGTTCATCTCTAGCTTGTGTGTTGTTTGTGTTTGCAGGTTTTCTGTCCAGTCCATGCAACCGATGTAATGTTAAATCAGCCTTTGTAACAGCAAGTGCAAGGACCATTTAGTGAAACTCCGCCCCTTCAACAAATGCAGTTTTTGTAGGGCTCCTGTGTGTGTGCAACCCAACCCTGCCTCTTTATTAATAATGAATGAAGTAGTACACAGACTTGAAAGATCTCAGGTGGCATTTGAAAAGTATTTTTATCCAGAGGATGATCATTTTTTAATTAGTAATTACCATAAATTTTCAGATCACCAAAAAGAAACAAATAGAAAAAACTGTGGAATTTTGCCCTTTCTTTTATTAAGAGGAATGAATAAACACAGAATCTATGTTTTTTTTAATAATATTAAACCATAAATAAAAGTACATCATAAATTCTGCATGCATTAAATATATTAACACGACAACCAAGTATCTAAGTCTTTGGTTCAAAGTGCTTTTTAGCATAATTTTTAAAGACACTTGACATAATTAAAACCAAATGCTGGCGTTATTTCCCTGTTGCTGTAGATCCTGAGAAAAGTAGACAGAATGAGGTTGCATGCTGGGACCTTTGCCTCAGTGCAGAGTGTCCACCAGTCGCTGGTAGGTTTCTCTCTCCTGCTTCAGACTGTGATGCTTTTCCACGTAAAGTCTTCCATTCCTCACCACTCTCTCTCTCAGCTCATGGTCTGACAACAGCCTTTGAGATTCGTGCACAAATTCCTGGCAAGGATAAAGGCAAAATGAGTCTCGTTTCCTGCCAAATGCCTCTTAAAGCTTGCTAGTGAAAATGTAGGGAGATATGTTTTTTTTAAAAGCATAAAAGATCATCCAAAGCACAAAAACAAAACTTAGAAGCTTGCGCACCGATTAGTAAATACTTCAAAAGCATCTGTACATTGCCAAAGGGAGGAGATATTTGTGGCTCCTGATCCAAATATGGAGGTCCAAAAGATCTTTTCAGTCTATCCCAATACCTGGCACCTCTCACTTGCTTGTGAAGAAAGGGAAAAACAAAGTAACTCCTGTGGTTAAACAATGCTGGCCACCCAACTGTCACTGGGACACAAGGAGGTAAAGAAGATGATAAAAATCTGACAATTAAAAAAGGAGTATCGGAGTCATTGCTGAGGACTGACTACGGTGTGGTGCAGCCACTCAGCATCCGCAATCCTTGTTGCTTATCTGTTGTCCCAGCAGGCTGAGAGGAGCCTCCAACTAAATGCAGTCAAAGTGCCTTGAAGTGTTCAGCAACATGGCAGCCAACATTTACTGCTGCACAGAGCCAATGGGCACACAAAGTTTTAGCCACTGCCAGTCAGCAGGCCATTTCAGTTTACTTCACGTCAAGTGATGTGATTATGTCTGGAGAGGCTCGTGGTGGGATACGGCTCTTCTGTATGGCCATATGAGAGCTATAAATCCTCTGCAACAGGATTAAAGCTCAACTTATGAGCAGAGTGCTTATAATCACTTCACTCTTAGTGCAAATTATAGAGCGCGAGGAAAAGGCCTTTTTTTTTTCTTTAAAGCTTACGAATGCTTGTGTGATTTTTTTTTTTAAACAAATTTCTTGATAATCATTCTCCTCATGTAATTGCATCTTTAAGAACTACAAACAGTGAATCAAAAAGAAAACAAGATTCAAAGGAGGCAAAAAAAAAAGTCCTGAAAAGAGTGTGAGGCACTGCAAGGACGGCTGAAAGACTAGCACCAGCTGCCCAACGGTCCTGGCTGAGGTCGGAGTTTATCCGGCCCAAGTTGTTGCAACCATCTGTGTGAGCTTCCTACTAGCAGCTCAGCTGAGCGCACGTGCAGAGAGGACTTATCTCTGCCATTACAACAACATCACGCTACGGCATGGTGTCTTGACAGCACCACGCTTAAGCCCTCTGTCAACTGGCCTAAGCCTACGTTATTCTCCTTTTGCATCAAATCTCATTAAATATGAGACTGAATAGTTCTCATGGGGCTTCCCTTTTTGCACTTTCCAGCTTGCTGCTATGTGTTGCATCACTGCGTGGTAAAGTACTATCTTTGTTCTGTCCCTAAAGGCTGCACTTTTTGATTCTAATCTAAGCACCTGAGGAAACAAAAAGTCAAATATAACAAAAAGAGGTGCCTTTTGTTACATTTTACCTGCTTTGATTGGACCAGTGATAAGAATTTAAATTACAAAGTTTCACAAAATGATGAAAGTTTTTCTAATTAAAATTGTGAAACTTCTTCAGATACAGAATGCCAGGGAGAGGACAGACACACCTTCAGTTGTCCTGACACAGTGTTTCAGTACTACTTATTAGCCGTAAGTACTTTTCTGGTCAGTTGAGGTGACAGAAGTAGCTGAAGCTCTCGTATAACTGCCGAAGCAAGTGTGTTTCTGGCCTATAGAGCTTAACAGGACTTATTGCATGTAGTGACCTGGTCAGTGACTGTATACCTGAGGAGAAGAGTACAGCAGACCAGTGACCTCATGCTGCACCACAGCTGCATTTCCTGGAATGTCTCTGGCCAACACAGGCACCCCGAGATCCATGGCCTGTTGAAGCAGAGAGAAGCACCTTGAAAACTGTACAGCCTGGATTTTCTGCTCTTCAGCACAGTTCACTTACAGAATTAACAATCTGTAACAGCTAATACCTTTAGCAGGTTGTTGAGTCAAACATGCTAACATACTAATAAGACTTTAAGCCTACTGTGGATTGTCTTAATTGACTGTGTTAAAAGAGATTAAGTGGATTTGGTGGTTTTGCTCACTCAGAAATGGGAAGATCAGAGTCAAGCAATTAATTTGGATAATTGTCCCTGAAGTGGCCAGATAACATTGTAGCTGAGCAACAAACAGCGAGATAAAAACACCTCTAAATTATTCACATGGTTGAGAATTTTCTATAAAAGCTCTGGATGACAAATTCTCAGTAAACACCGTGATAAATTCAATTCCTATTACCAAACTATTATTGCCAAAGCCTGGACATGCTCTGTCCATCCAATTACCCATGAGCCCTGAAGATGTTTACCTCCAAGATGGCTGCTGACATGCCCTCTGAGAGGGAGCTGTTGACCACAGCGAAGCACCTTTTAATGGCAGCGTGAAGCTCCTGTTGGCTCCTCTCCTGGGCCAAGAAGACCCCTGCTGTTCTGCAGAGGCAGTGGCAAAGCTCAGTTCTGCGTGACTCAGGGCTCACAGAGGCGTGAATGATGCTGAACAGCAGTGACAAGCTCAGGGTAGGAAACACAGTTGCACTATGTGTGACACGAACAAAGCGTCCAGGTAAAGTCCTAACCAGAGAGGGCAGCTTCCTGCCGCAAAAGACCGTTGTTGTGGTAAAGGCCTTTGGCAAAACACTGAAAGATCAACCAAGACTTGAGAGTGGGAGGACTGATAAAAAAAGCAGGATCTTGGCGCTGCGCTTGGATTTTCATTCTGTTCACATTATGTTCAGATAAATGTGAGCTACATTTGCTTGGATGTATTTGTGTACCCCAGCACATAAATAGAAGGGTAAGTGGGTCTTTAAAAAGAGCATGATCATGGCAATTAGATTGTCACGTCGCAAAATTTTGTTTATGAGATGTGCAGCTGTTACAAAAACCACAAAGCTTACCTTTTAACAGCAGCCTCCACTTCAGCAGTAAACACAGGATCAATCTAAGAAAAAACAAAAACACAACATGAAGATTACTGGGACAGGTGAATCCCCATTTCTGACTTTTAAAAGCTGTCTTCATCAAGAACACCAGCAATGACTTAATAGTAAAGATAAAATAAACAATGACACAATTAATAATTCCTATCATGGGAAATTCATTCTCTGAAATCCCTGTATTTTTACAGATTGGGGTCAGGATGGGGTGGGGGGCCAATCTGATTAATTGCAATGTGGGATTTGCGTGCATTAGCCCGTGCACAGAAAAGTCAAAGCATAGCAATTTGGGTCAAAGATGCCACTAAGCAAGCTGCTACTTTTCCACCTTTCCTTTTCTTTTATAATGTCTTTGCTGTATTTGTTTTGAAGAATAGGTGCATTCTCCAGGAATCCAAACTTTTTTAGAGATCCTGGTGTAATCTGGGATTTAGGCGACATTGTAAAAAAAACAAAAAACAGCTGGGAATATATCACAATAATGGCTATATTGACAAACACACATGATTTAAAGTCAGACTGTGCACTGTCCTGTCGTGAATCAACAGAAACGTGAGCAGTCAGAAGGAAGACTCTATATCAAAATAATTGTTTAATCTGAGTGAATCTGCTACGCCATTACTGTTTAATGATTGCGGCAATGTCGTCTTATATATTTACTTGTTTTTAAGCACAAAATATGGAGCGTGGTCGGCCAGCTTCCTGAGCTCCAACGTTACATTTTCACATCAGCATTTTATTCAGTAATAATACAGATTATGCTGCACATTGTGGTGCTTGATAAAGGGGGGAGTGGGATGTGTCATCGCTGACAAAGTGACCTGAATCTTCCTCTTAATGACAGATGCTGGGCAGCCAGAGCGCTTATTACTTGAATGAAGTAGCTGTGGATTTATAGTATGTCATGACAGCCTGACATTGTCATCCTACCGCCTGTTTGCATTTCTACATTTTACCTCATTTAATATATTCATTACTGTTTGTTGTTAAGCAAAAATAAAACACTGCAATTAACGCGGGATGAAATCTGACGGCCACACCAACACACCTTTTTAATATTAGTATTAATATAACAGCATCTTTTTTTTTTTCTCAGACAAACAAACATGCTTCTGCTGTGATTCAGGGGTGTCGAGATGAATCACGCGTCTCTGCTTCCACTGAACCATTTCATCAAATAACAACAAAGCATAGCAGAGCAAGAAGCGGCAGTAAGACTGTATAAGCCCCTGGCCATGTCTAATTGAGTTGTTTTTGAGCAAAACTAAAGCAGAACGTACCTTTTGCCTGACACCACTGTTTGAAAGAAAGAACAAACGCTAAAGTACTGTACATTGATGTCATATCAAAGCAAGTCAGGAGGAAGAGAAGATGAAGACGAGCACACAGAGAAATCAATGAGTGAGAGATTGAAAATGAAATGGGACAAAAGAACAGAGCAGTGAGGCTACAGCTGCTGTTGGTGGGGATATGACTTGTATCTGCAAGACTAAAGAGACAGAAATCCTGACATAAAAGTACACCAAGATTTAAAAAAAATATATATACAGTAAATGTTTTAAACTCACTCCTCTGATTTGATAGTCTGACGGGTTGAGTTATGAATATTGCAAATCATGACAGGCTGTAGGAGTTCAATTGCATTTTTTCATACTTGCTTGACATGGGGCCACATATATGTGCAGTTAATGTCTTCAGTGGAGACACAAATGACAGATATATGATGGTGTGTGACACGGTTACCTGTAATTTATTCCAGCACATGTGGAGATATATGCCCATTTATGGGAACTAAAATGAGGCAGGAGGACGCGGGCCGTTAGTCAAAGTCAAGCACTAATGTGGGGTGGGAAATGCATCATTGTATCAAGGAGTGACACAGTTAGACTCAAAAACAAGCAGGACCACTCGTGCTGTTGACCCCTCCCCAGTTTGCAGAAGACATTTTCCTCTCAGCGCTGACGGTTAATTCCAGCTAAACAGCTAAAGCTTGTATCTCCGCTACATCCAATTAGAGGCTGCCTGAATTCCCAGGGAGGTTTCTAGGTAATTTCAACCGCACAGAGGGGGACACATGGCAGGCATGAAGAGGTTCTGTATAATGAGTGTGTAATGACTGTGTACTTACCTTTGGCCCTATAATGACCAACACATTCTGCATATTCACACAATGCCACTCTGGAAGACACAAAATCAAACTGACAATGTAAACAAAAGCAAAATAAATAAAAAGTAACAGACTTCTCAAAAGCTGTTTGAGCAAATAATTCTTACAGCTATACTTTGCTCTTTATGGTTTTATTGTTAGGCATAGGAATTGTACAGGTCAAAGTCCACACTCCACAAGTTGATGTCCATATCCTCCCCTGTAGTGTTGTCTCATTATCCTAACTGTGTGCGTTATAAAAGCCACATAAAGTTTTTAAAAATTAATCTGTGACGACTCTCACAGCTGAAAATATCATGTAGGATACATTAGAC
Organism: Pseudochromis fuscus; assembly: GCA_900323345.1. Classification (NCBI taxonomy): domain Eukaryota; kingdom Metazoa; phylum Chordata; class Actinopteri; family Pseudochromidae; genus Pseudochromis; species Pseudochromis fuscus. The sequence continues at coordinate 60,598 of OOFC01005566.1, forward strand.
AACCATCACAGAGAGAAAACACCTCACAAGCATGACTCGACAAGATGAGCTGTCTGCAAAATCTCACCGCACGTTCACATAAATCTTCAAGTAGTTGAAAGTGAACTGAAATCTAACATCATTCCTAATGGATGAGGACAATCATTTACCACAGGCTACTACAGAAACACAGCCAGAGTCTTTGTAATTTGGGGGTTTACTTGACATTAAAGTTGACAGGTGTGTGTGTGTCTCTCTATGTATAATGGTGAACATAATGAATTTGATGGTATACCTGAAAAAACCTCCATCAAATAGAGGGGATCCTTGACTCTTCTGAGTCCGCAGACCAATAGGAAGACACGCAGCTCATCCACACGCTCACTCCTCACACCTGGAGAGAAGCCAGACACAGAAAGACAGCGCCACAATATCAAAACACTGCATAATGAACATCCCAAGTACATCAGCAGATAATGAAAGCAATACATCACCCAAGGTCATGAGGAAAATAAGACAGCAGTGACTAATGTGCTTGCACAATTCTCTGATCAGTAGGGAAATAGTCTGCTGAAAACACTGGAAGGTTGCAGCCTAATCAGTGTGTAAAGCAGCATCATAACTACAGAGCCGGAGAGTTTGCGTGACAATTTCCTCACTGAGCAGCCCTACATAAAAATTAACGGACCCAACATCATGCTAACGACATCAAACGTTTAGAGAACCTTGATTTAATTGAGAGGCAGCGTGCTGGAATCAACTCTCTCCCCAGAGCATCCAATCCTTAGGTTAAATCCAGAGATTATTCAGAAACCAGCAGGCATACAATTATGCTCAATGCCAGCGACTACTGTACCGCACCTGACCCTGCACAGGCAATGGATAACAGTCCTGACCCTAATAACACAGCTCAATTATGAAGGCAACACACACCAGCCTGTCAGACTTCTCATCAGTAACCTGAACTGAACATTATAATGTGTAGTTTTACTCTCCTCCCTTTATACACAAGTATCTCCAACAGAGGTACCAACCACTGTTGTGTTGTAATGTGCAGTCACTCAAAATGTCAATGGTAATGCCAGCAGATTATGATACATTGTTTTTTAACACAAGTAAACTATCTCAGTTCACTGCTAATCAAGATGAAACAGCTGAGGCTTAAGGAAAGATAATTTGTTTTTCAGGTATCTGGTCATAAAACAAAGGATTAGAAAAATATTTCAGCTTTAGTGCAAAAATTAACAAAAATATATCCTGAGAGAAATGTGAACCTCTCAATCAAGTTGTGAACCTCTCACTCAAACTCCATTCACCATTTATTCAAAACCACAAATAGCTTGGAATAAATTGTGATTGACTGATTATTAATGATTCTCAGAGAAATCAGGATGAAGAGGATGATTCTCATTTACGATGATGCTGAAATCACGCCGCGTGGATTCATCAGTAAAAACAAAATTCAAAATGTCGCCCTGAAAAATAAGAGCATAAATTCATGAGTATGAACATTAAAAAATCAGTTGATAGAATAAAAGTGAGAAGGTCGCTGCAATCATGAGAGCATATCATCAGAGAACCTTCAACATCTGTGCTTTTTTTGCTAATCCATCTTAATACTAATATTTTCCTGATTAAAAGTACATTTTGAATCCAAGATGGTGATGGAGTCAGGACAGTAGGTGTGATTATGTATGGACCATGAACATTTGCACATTTCAAGACAATGCATCTTAAAGCTGGCTGTATTATTATAGATAGAATATCTGATGTGAAGAGAATAACTAGACTTTGTTCATCATATTTATATAAAAACTGAGAAGGTACCTTCTGCCAATATAGGACGTTTTAATATTAGAGGATTGCCTCAAGTGTCTGAAAATTAATTCTTAATCCCTGACCTGCTATGGTACACAATGACCCAAAAAGAGAAAACAAATTAAACAACCTGTACTGACAAATGTGTTGGCAATTTAAGAGAAGGACAGTATGTAAGAAAAACTGGGAAACAAATCATTTAAAAAACAATACCACCGATACCAGCACGTGCTTCATGCTCAGTGACAGTTGAGTGAAATCCCCTGCTGCCAGATAAGTCCAGATCAGAAGGATGAAGCATCTCTTTTAATGCTGTTAAAGAGCATCTTAAAATGACAGCATGGAGTCTGGGCATTGACCCTGATCCCAGGAGCCCATTGTTAAAAAAAATAAAGCTCTATTTCTTAAATTAATTAGTAATATATCATTAAGTTCAACACCTCAATAAAGGTGCATACAAATAATATCGGTGAGCAGGAACCAAACCAGAGAACAGACCTGTCAAAATCAGAAAAAATTCAAAGAATTGAAAAGAAAATGTTTTTTTGGATCTAAGATACAATTCATCTTTTCTCTGGGAAGAAAAACAAATTGTACAAATCATCTGTTGTGCCAACAGCAACGTTTTCTCTCAGTTCTCTGAGTTCTATGCAAAACATATTTTTGTTGGTGTGCCTTTGATTTCAGAAGGGCATTGTGAACAAACCCCCTAATGCTTTAATCAGTATGTGTGCATATGTTTGTGTGCGCATGGATGTGGGAGCACATATCTGTCTGAGCAGTTCCTATTAATCTGTTGAGTGGCACAGGGTGACACAGAGAACACAGTCTGCAGGGAGTAGACAAAGTAAAGATAACACCAACTTATATATAAAAAAAATAAAACTTAGAAAACCGCATTTATTAACAGCTACACAAGTGAGATAAATTAGGGTAATTAACGATTTGTGTTATAGAAGCTAACAGGCTCTCAAGACAAAATACTTGTATCTCCAAGCTGCAGGTGAAATGTGAGAGGCCTCATTATTTCCACATCAGGACTGCAAACACATGTAAGCTGAGTTTTGGTAAGTCAGAATGAATTGCGCATTATTTTACTTCATGTAACATATATCTGAATCAACGTCCACTTGTATGGAGACACCACTGAGGAAATGCACTGCAGTAAGGCAGGAGACAGGATTAGCAAGACAGCAAACACCAAGCTCGACAAACAGGAACAGCAGCATCTGTGCTGCTGTGCTAATTGTGTTACATTTCTACAAAGCGTTTCACTGTGGGCTGCTCATCTTGTTGACTTCTGAAGTGTGAACCTTCTTTAAATAGCAGAGAAAAACAAGCACAGACTGTATATAAGATGGATGAAGCTAACGCAACATCACCCGTTCCTGTTTGAAGCCAGGAGTGTGACCATAGTGACCATACCCTGGATATGAAGGGAGGAGTGAGGAGGTGGGTCTGACCCTTGAACCTAAGGACACTGTAACATTGTAACTCTGTGTATGAGACTTGAGCCGAGGTCTAATCTCATTGGAGACCAGACCTGTCGATCAAATTAACCACACCTCTAAATATTCCTCCTTCTGAAGCCTGATATCTACTTAATTATGATGTATTTTCAGATGGACCACTGATAAGAAGAGCTGACTTTAGCTAATGACATCAGAATGACTTGTGAAAAATAATCACTGACTGAGTATGATGGGTGGAAATAATGAGTTTTGAATTGAAGTCAACTGGAGCCAGAGTTTGTTGAAGACAGCATCTATGTTGGCATCTTTTGGCAGTATAGCACTTGTTTGCGCTTGGTTTCACTTTTGAGACTGGGTTCCTTCGTCCATGTCGATCAACAATCTATGAAAACACCCGACATAAACCACAAGTACAAGGTCTGAGCAAGTATACACAGAATCTGTAATTATAATAATAATGTTTGATTTTCATTTGGGGGAAAAATAACTATTTAAAAAATGCAATTGAATATCTGTAGCTCTCAAATACACATAACATTTATGTCACATGAAAGGAAACTATGTCACTTGCCATAACAGTTCAACCTCTCATGCAGACAATAGTGTGAAAATAAATGATGGTAATATAAGGACTAAGGAACAGGTGGTTATTTTAAAGCATTACAAATATGACCCTCTAGCTCTAACACTGAGCCTGATCATGTTTGTCCATAATAAAACTTTAATAATAACTTTTAACCTTTACTCACCCTTTGATTTTTAATTACACTGACTTCATACACTGAAAGCTTCCTGTGTAATTCATCCAGACTTCATGCCACTCCTTAAGGATTGAATAATTGGACAAGGTAACAACAAACTCCCTGCTTGTTTCCCTATTATCCTACAGGGATTCAAAGTATCAATGCTCACTCCTACAGTGCTGTAATTCATCTATCCCCTTAACCCCACCTCACAGGGCACACAGCAGGGGCTAAAAACAATATACAACACAGCCACAGAGGCTTTCATGGACAAACAGCCTCTGCAATCCACGGCTGAAGTCTGCGCCTTTTGAGGATACACGACATCCAAAGGACAACATGGAGACAAGTGCGTTACAGTCATGTTTCTACAAGCAGGAGGACTGCTTTGCCTCTTTAATGTTCTCTGGTGGATGGCTTTTTATTTATTTTTTTCATCACCGTGCCACACAGCATACTTTCATTCCCAAACCTCCACACGCCTTCATCATTAAGCCTATATATACAATGTACTCTAGATTTACTAATGTTTAATTTATGTCTCACCAGATGGAGGGATGAAAAAGTAAATCAATATGCAGCAAGATCTGTGAGGAGAGAATGCTCACATGGGATAGTGCCCCCTGCTGTGCTAGGAGAGTGTGTGAAGATAAAGGGAGGATGAGCACTGACAGGAGAGAATACAGGTACCTGCAGGAGTCACTTCTGTCAAACTGCATCGTTATGCTGGAGAAAAGCTAAAACACGAGCCGAGTTGTTGACACTTATTATCGAAAGTGGCAATGCGGGTCATCAAGGTTCAGCGGGAGGGCAACGGAGCATCTGATGTTTTAAACAGCAGTGAGACCAAACGACCCATCGGCAACTAAACAACAACCCATTAAATGTTTTTAGTTTGTTGCCAGAAAACAGCATTTATAACAGTTTAATATAGACTGCAGAATCAGTTTATCTGAATGAAGCTCTCTGTGTTTGTATCACATCCACAAATCAACACCATGTGTTGTGTTGCTAAAACAAGCAGGCAAGAAAAATACAGCCCCCCCACCACCACCACCACCACCACCACCAACTGACATAAAATACATCTGTTCTACATCCACAACAAATAACACTGACAAATCAGCACCATCAGACAGCACATATGCAGAAAGTAGAACAATGTTTACAGCTCTAAAAACAACTGTGAGTCAGATTAGGGTGCTTTCATCGCATCTGACTGAACGCGCAATAATGGTGACTCCTATTTCAAGTATAACAAATGGAGAAGTGACTGTGGAAAATTAGTATTACTCGCACCAGTTGTGAAACATGGTGATAAATGGGCCTAGGCTTGAGGGCTATTAATCAGCTGTTCCTCCCCGTAGTCAATGGTGCTGTCTATGAGCACTAATGTACTTGGGATGGACATCATCTTGCAATGTCCAATTTTAAAGTCCACGGTGTTTGGGGAGACAAGGTTCGGAAAAAAACTGTGCATATTTACTGAGTTATTCAATCCAGATCAGAGGGAATGAGGCTGGATAAGCGAAATTCTACTACAAACTGTGGCTTCTGAGATCATCACACTGATGCATTGATGCTCTTATTGCTACTTCTCAGGTCAGGGGGTGGATGGATGTATTCTGTATCATGCTCCCAGCGGTGGCTGTACTGCATTGCACTACACAATCTATCACGAATAATGGAGGCAAGAACAGAAGGATGTTGTCTGGAATATAGCAGTCGTACAGTGCTTGTGCACAGTGTTGCAAATAGTTACAAAATATGGCACATCTGTTTGCGGCTGGTCAAAACGACACCACAAACCTGTTTTATAAGGCCCGCTTAAATTTTAGTGTGCATGTACCTTCCTGGATTATTACATCAGATATTGTATCGAGCACCGATTTCACAGGGTTTGTGCAGATATTAGATAGTTTGAGATATATCAGTCATACTGTCAGGAAAGTAAATAACACCTAAACAAAGTGTTACTTCCTGTTAAAACGTCGAAGAGCACAAAATATGTAGCTAAAAAAGTAGCAAAAATACATTCATTCATTTTCTATACCCACTTGGAGAATGTTTTACGCAACAGGAAAGTAAATTAAATGTATAAAGGAATATTAATTAAATGTATCAATAAAAAGCATAATCCAGCTGTACTCATGTTATAGACGAAACACTTATGATACAGAGTTTTCCAGATTTGTGTGAAAAGGAAAACGAGCAGACTACAAACCTCAAAAACTGTCCACAGTGAGGCCTGTGGAACACGATGTACCACGTTACACAGACGGTTGTCAAAACCACCAAACAAACAAACTGATATTATTACCTGAGGTCCTCAAGAATTCAGTCCAACAGAATTTCTCGGTCACTTCCGTCTGGATACCTTTAAAAGTAACACACACAAATACAAGGCACAGAGCACTTAATAAAGTGTACACCAGGGATAACAAATTATTAGTGATCCAAAATATTATTTTGTGTGCTCCATGTGAAAAGCACTTCAGTGTGATCACTATCTGGCAACAAGCCTAAAAAATAAGCTTTCACTGGTCAGGGCTCAGCCATGCAGCTGACCCAGGGGCTCTCGTCTAATCTATGAAGGGACAGTATTTGCCAAACAAGGCTACTGGGGGGAAACAACATGGAAGAGTGATTTGGGCTGTCCTACATGGCACAGTGGCCAATGGCAAGAGCAAATACAACTCTGTACTGCAGACTGTATGAAAATGGAGAAAAAAAATGTCAAAGCTGATTAATGTAACACTTCAATAGCGAGTCAGGGATGCACATCATCAGGCAGGAATATCCATCCTGCAGAGCTTACCTTGGGGCTGGACATAGATTTTGCTGCTCTGGGACACCTTCACAAAAAAAAAAACCATTAGAAACCTGTGGTTAAAACAAGGACCAAAACACATCAGTATTTTAACTCAATCAGTAATTATTGACAGTGTTTGTTTATACAAATTACATTTGATTATTAACTAGGGTTCTCTCTTTTTCAGACAACTGAGACAGCCATCTAAAGTGTTTTGTTCTCCAAACATATTTAAACAAAATGCAAACTTTAAAAGAGAGTCAGGAAAGCAGTTGCTAAGATAATGGGAGTGCTGCAAAATAAATCAGAGGGGATGGAAAAGAAATTGACTGGATGTTATCACAGCAGATCCATCCCCTATGTGTGTTTTCTGTCACAATAAAAAGCGTGGCGATGCCTCTCGGAGCCTGTCCTGTCTGCCTGCTGTCAGCACTAAATGGCAGAGATAAAGCATGCCACTTGCCTCAATCTGCAGCCTAAGGCTGGAATCTAATCTGAAAATAAAACACGGTAATATTGTTTTAATGCCAGACTATTACGGGACAGGGCAGGATATTGTGTTTGTATAGTAAAAGCCCTTCTGTTGCATTTATCGATGCTGTCAGACACCTTCTGTGTGTCAATGTGCCGAATGAGTGCAAACAAAAAACTTTGGCTTCCACTCCTTGATTTTTCACAGCTGATTTGTAATGTACCATAGGATCTGATTGGCCAAAGGGTCAATATCCTGGTGATGCTAACAAAAAAATCCATTATCACAGTCTCCAAGGTAGCTAGGGCTGCCTGGTGGATCACAGTAATCATACTGATGAACTGCAATAAGGCACACACAGAAATGCAGTAAAAATTCAATACATAGGACAGATAGCACATATATTGCATGTGTGAAATACATAGTACATGCAACCATCAAAGCTTAAACTGCATATTGAATGACTGACAGCTTCAAATACACCCCTTACACCTTTTTGATGAATGGGGAGGTGTCGACTATTATCTGTAACTTTCCAATCGATCCACCTTTTTCTCGCTGTGATCGGCCAACTGTGCAGAGGTGAGAGAGGAGTGAGGCACCGCTTTTTTTTCTCAGTTTTATTTATTGAACAATTTGTGCCATTTCCAGGTGTGTACCATGATGCAACGCTATAAATGACTCCCTGGAGAGGTTGCCTGAAAATATGCGCTATTTAGATACAGTATCAATTACTGCAGTTAGTGTAGTAAAGTACAAAAAGAGTATGATCATACCAAAAATAACTCTGCCTCTTCTTTCAGTTTGTCAGTAAATGCAACAGCGAACCTGATTAGGAACAGAAAAACACTTCATTATCACAGCTGTAAAAGGCATTTCGGCAAAACTGGAATTTCATTATAGACAGTAAATTTTAGCCTTTTACAGGCAATGGCAATTTAGTCAAGGATAGAGGGAAAAGCAGTGGTAACAACAGTAAAATGCAAAACTCTCCAGGCTAACACTGAGTACATGAGAGCAGAAAAACTACTTGTGGCTTAAAGGCAAAGGATTTCTGGATGCATACACCAAGAATACAATGAGGAAAATAAAGGGAATGTAGAGCAAGAAACAGTGGGGAGACATTAATTTGCGTGTGAGCGTGCATTATTAAATGGGCCAACAGGCTCTAGGTAGTGACTGAATTTCTTGATCAAGGATTCTGTAGGAAGGCACTAACAGCAGGAGGAGTGTGGATTGAGATGTTTGATGTCACAAGAGCTGGATCTCCACAGTTCTCCCAGAAGGACAATTTCCCTTCAGATTTATTTGACTGATGTTCCACCATGTATTTTCATCATAATGAAAACAGAGACACCACAGTCTGATGTCAGAATACAGGACAAAATATCGATAAGCCTGCATTGTAAAACTAGGCGAGATAACCTGCACAGCCGGGGTTAGCTTGCACGTGTTCAGTCTCATTCTTTCTTTCATGCCTGTACTCCAGGCACTGGGAGATCCTGAAGAGATCCAGTCTTTTTTTCCGACAGATAACTGATATCTGTGTCAATCTGATTCAAATTCTTTGTAGTGGGAACATTACTATTTGTTTTCAGATTTTATTAAGATTTTACTGAGTTCAATACAAGCTTGTTAGCATGTGCAAGACAGAAAAATCACAAGATTAATGTTCAAACACCTGTAAAAGGATGTTAGTAAATCATATTTTGTACTAAAAATTCACTCTATAATTGATATGTTAACATAGCTATGCTGCAACATTTCTATCATACTCACAAATAATAGAGCCAGCCATAACAGAGCCAACAGACCTTTCTTATGACAGTCTGTGTCGTAGTAGGACAAGGCACAGGTTTAACAATTACAGTAATGATTGTGTCCTTCCAATAAAATGTCACATGAAAGTCACACCAAAGAACAAGCATGAACACTAACAGGATCCTTGAATTGGTGCTCCTGAATGGATTGCACGTCGGCACCTTTTCCCACATTGAAATGTTAAAAAAACAAACAAAAAAAAAAATTGAATTACATATTTTAGAATCACACAAAACGTCTAAATATGTAACTGCAAAGTTTACCAAGCTTTTCTTTGGAGATGTTTACAGTCTGTATTAAATCCAGCAGTAAAATTAATGTACTCATTTAGAAGTTATTTGGAATGGTGCGTTTTAAAATAAGACTTTACAACATCACCTGGCTTTCAGGAGCACCTGCTCCATAACCACACGCTTCTGCTCAACTTTCACATCTTCATTTATATCTGTTCCGCCAAAGATAACGCCAAAAGGTAATTGGATGTCTGTTATTGAGAGTAGACATAAAACAGAAAGACATTTGTGGAACAGGTGTGTTTATTACAGGACTACTATTACTCTGACAAATGTGAATGACTTCATTATATGAACGAGTAAGTAAACAGTCATGTGACTGCACTTATGTTTACCCAGAAGAAGTCTGCCTGCTTTGAACAGATGAATTGCCAGTGCACCTTCAAATGGAGGAGTCTGAGATACTAGACTTGCCACATCAGCAGGAGACTGGAATTCTCCTGCATCTCTGAGCTCGCACGTGTGTCCTGCTGATTCAATGTGGGACCTAAAATAAAACACATATCTGGCTATGAATGGCTGGTTTAGCAAAGTACAGTTGCTGAAAGCTATTAAACACTACAGGAGAAAGTTGAATCATATTACAGATGTTGCAGCTGATTTATTAAGAGTTTAGGTAGGTAGTTTCCCAACTAGGTCTATTTTAGATAGTTAACGGTTAGCCAAATTGCTATTACCTAATACAGTGCCACAAACTGACTAGTGAGTCACAACAGCTATACATAAATTACCTTATTCTCTCTGCTGTAGTATGATTCCCGGTTTTGGGTTTGAGACAGGCAATAAAGAGTAATTTCATATCTACGCTAAACAAAATAAGCCGGTCTGTCGAGGTAGCTAGCTAGTTAACTGTGTGAAACCTATATGGAATAATACAGCAGGAAGGACCTGAGTTAGCCTCAGTTGGCTCGCCACACTGAACTCCTCTCACATTTCCTGGACTCATGCCGGAGCAGCATGCAACACCTATGCTGAGCTCATCTTGGCAGCACAACACGCTCGAAATGTTTACAAGTCCGTCTCCAATATGATCCCCTGGAAACACATGACTGCACCGGCGGAGCGCTGCTGCGACCTATTTCTGTATCATTCTGTTTCATGACAGTAATTTCTGTTAAAAAATAATAAAAAAAACCCACCCAAAACGCGCTCCTGCCTTTTAACAACTTCGTGATAGCAGAATGAGCGCTAACAAAATAAATAAATAAATAAATAAAAGAAACCACGGTAGAACTTCCTTGTATCGATAATATGCTCTCTGCGTAACTGGAGCTGATCTCTATATCACATGGATGGACTGCTCACCGGCTCAACGTACGGCTGACGTACAGTGCGCGTGATCTACAGATCGTCTCCACAGCAACGCAACCGTGACAGTTTTCAGACTGAGCCGTGTGTCACGCGATAGTACTGTGACACTGTTTTCTGTTGACTTCCAGTTCTCTTTTAACAAAGTACAGATTTAACACGAGACAATCTAAACGTTTGAGCGGGTAATATTATTCAGATTAATGGACATAACTGATGACTACTGGAACGTGTTTCAATAATTAAAGGTAACGTAAAACCAAACTCTTTACCAAGCTATCGTTGTGCTAAAGCTAGCTTACAGTTTGTGTAAGGTCTGTGCTGAGCTAAGTGCTTGTGTTCTATATGATTAGGTCGGTGCACATCTTGGGCAATCCACACTGTGTCTGTTTTCTGTGTGTAAACAGTGGGGATAACGTTTGATCTACATGTTTAACCTCATTTCTATGTTGTCTGCAGGGTTGAAGTATAACCAGGAAGAAGCCTAGTTGCATTAAGGTGGGTGAGAATGGCTAACAACAGGGATTCCGAAGAGAGCACCCCTCTTTTGGACTCAGGTTCTGGGAGCAGACCTTCACAACCATCAGTATTCCAGGGAAGAAGACTGGCATGTGCAGCCATCCTGCTGGCTGAATCATTAGAAAGGGTCGCTTTCTATGGCATCACATCCAATCTGGTTCTTTTTCTCAATGGAAGTCCATTTTATTGGGAGGGTACCCAGGCCAGTCAGGCTCCCCTGATGTTCATGGGAATCACTTACTTGATTTCACCATTTGGAGGCTGGTTGGCGGACGCATACCTCGGAAAATTCTGGACAATTGCCTCAAGTTTGATCTTGTATTTTATTGGCATGCTATTCTTCCCTTTTATTTCGAATGAGGACACCAGGATACACCTATGTGGAGAAATGATGTCTTTTCCCGTGCAACCTATTGAGTGTCTGAGCACAAACAGTACCCCTCCAAAAAATGTAACCTGTGACATTCGCGCCCCATATTGTGGCCCAGTAGTCTACAGTGGACTCTTTTTAATTGCCTTAGGTGTGGGCACTGTGAAGTCTAACATCACTCCATTTGGGGCAGATCAGGTAGAGTATGAACAATATTACTTTTAGATCTCTATATTATATAAGAAGAAATGGAGGTCAGCCGACCTAGCACTTTGAATTAAAAGATTTGTTTTCTGGTATAAGCCTGTATAAGATCGGGCATGCAGTGTGACATAGTGGAGGTCAGACATGTGATGGGATCTCTGTTGCACCATGACATTTCACTAGGTCATGCATGGTCTTGATCATCACGACCACTTATAAGTATTTTTGTTTCAAGGAAGACACTTTGGAACAGCCTCTAGAATCAGTGACACTTTTCTGTCACACAAATTAACACACACAATTTAAACATTGCTTTATAAATATACCTGTGTATTGGGAAGGGAAACACACATCTGTCAGTTTGTTGACCGAATAATGTCAGATTATCCAGAACATAGTCTACATGATGTAGTCAAAGAAATGAGAAGGTTAATCAAAAGGGTCTTTGTTTCTCAAAATAATCTAACCAGGAGTGGATAAAACCTTTCACAGGGGACTGGTGGGGTGAATATGATTAGGACTTGAGCCCACCGTGCTCAATACAAGATTTTCACAATTCTGTCAATGGTTCTTTGATCTGTCAAACACACGACATGCATTGGAGTGAAACAAAAGTGAAACAGAGAAATATACAAAATACATCAGCCAGATTTTAGTTGGTGCCTTTCAGAGTTAATTAACTTAAATGATAAAATGTTACTGCATTTAAAGTTTATAATATATTTATTGCATAACTCCCACCAATGATCCTGAGTTGAAAGTATTAAATATGTGGACGGTGTGAACAGATGAGTGAAACTGAATATTTCCTGTTACATGCGGTCTGGTTTGAAATAACAACACCCTCTTGTAGTGTAAAAGCCACCAAAGTTATTGCTGTAAATTTTCACACTTGAGCATCATAAACATAAAGTTACAGGTTTACTGGGGCTGCACACTGGACCAGAGTAGATACATCTGTGTATGCAGCTGGTGGTGGGGAGATTCTAAAGTGGGGACATTAATTTAAAGCAGGATTCAAGAGGGAGGAAACTGTATTGCAGCCTTACCGTGTCCTTTTCTAAGTCACTTCAGATGTAGTGTCTGTCATCCTTAGTTCAGTGTAATATATACTGATCATATTCTGTATTTGATGGAGGGTCAACACTAGAACAAGATAGTATATTAAATGTTTGTCTCATCTTGGCATGACTAAAAGCAGGAGGGAGTACAACCACTTACTCTGATTGATCTTGTGTCAAAACTAAATGTAGAAGCAGCAAAGGCAAACACACTCTTTCTGTATTATTTTAAAACATGTTATAATGCAGTTGTTGGCAGTGCAGTGATTAATTTCATAACAGACGCTGCCCAACTGCAGAGAGAAAGATTTATGTCGGGTGTCGTGACATTATCTCCTCCAGTAGTTAATTGTGGCTGTACCGGTGCATCTTTTGTGCTCATATATAAAAGACATATCCACTTCATCATACATTGATAAAATCTTTTCCCCCACAAGGATAACTACATGTGGAATGGATCAGTGTCTTTATGAGAATAATAATATTTGCTTGGAAAGATATTTAACTGAATTTATTGCTGTTTTGTTAAGCTAATGTTCTAAGCAGTCATAGCGGGTTGTGTAAGAATGCTCAAAGCTACGTTAGGCAGATAAAGGATAAACAAAATTATTATTGTAAACCCTAAACTAAAGTAAAAAAACAAATCCTCGGTGTGTTCTGTGCATTTTACTTTAATTTAATTTTATTATCATACTCATGCCGGTGTAATGCAGCTTTAGATATTGCACAGAATTATAAGGCTGCAAAAAATCCCTATTAATAACCTTGTTATCACATTTACTTAAGTAATTTTAAACATTTGTTTTATTCCAGTGTGACGCCACATCCTCATCGGTTTCACCTTGTGATCATTGTTCCTCTTTATCAAAGTCAGTTTTCTGTCACATCTTGCTGATTGTGCTGATTGATATTTTCAAGCTGCTCTGTGTGACAATTTGTAGTTTTGTTGACCAATGTAACTACACTCTAAATGCCAATAGTATAGTCTTTCCAAAGTCCGATTTCTTGTTTTATGAAACTGCCTACCAAAGCACTGATAACCACATTTCTTTCAGAATTGAGCAGCTGACATGCGAGCCCATGTGATAAAAAAAACTGTTGCAAAGTTCAGAGACCATATTGTCTTCTCTGGTTTCATTTTTGCTTGTATCACATAAGTATGAATGACAACATACCATACATGATTGGTTGCTATCATTGTGTTTGCTTTGTTTGATCACAGGTCAAAGATAGAGGACCAGAAGCCACTCGCAGATTCTTCAACTGGTTCTACTGGTGCATCAACTTAGGTGCAATTCTGTCTCTGGGCGGCGTGGCCTACATCCAGCAAAACTTGAGCTTTGAGCTCGGCTACATCATTCCCACTGTGTGCCTCGGGGTCTCCTTCTTGGTCTTTCTCCTGGGACGAACGGTTTTCATCACCAAACCTGCTGATGGCAGCGCCTTCACCGATATGTTCAAGATCCTGGGCTTTGCCTGCTGTTCAAAAAAACCAAAGGAGCCGACCCTGCTCCGGTAAGAGCAGCGTGTCACCTCTGTTTCAGTCATTTTCGACCCTTTTTTGTCGTGATGAGAAAAAGATGACAGAAAACAGTGTTGTCAGGCAATAAAAGTGGTAAAAAAAATTCCTTCAATTGCAAACAGCTCACTTACAATAACTGCGGTCTAGTAAAGCATTCATCAATCTCAATGGGAAGGCTCCTCCAGCAGTGTAGTGAGTATTTTTGTTCATGGCAGAGTTTAGTCAGATGGTGACTCTGATCCAGTGGAATAACACAGCTAGGTGTTGTTGGTAGACCTTTATCTTAAAGCCTCCTTTGATCCCCCCGTATAATTCTTTTTTTTCCTACTGGTCCAGGCATTCATCTTCATTCCCTGTGGTGAAAAGTTATTCTGAAGTGCTGATACTTGACTTTGAACCAAAGTAGCACAATCGGCTCAAAAACTTGACATTGAATATTTTAAGTTGGACAATCCTGCAGTCTTTCAAGAATTCCTTATTAAGGCATTTTCTCCAGAGATGGGGATTATAGGCTTTAGAATAAAGTTTCTTTCCTATCTCTAGAAGTGCTGTTATTTAAGGGTAAGATGTTCACAAAAAAGCCTGATTGAGTTCTGCACCGCCAGACTAATTCGAGTTCGATTTATTTATTTTTCATCTTATGTTATTAATCACGTTGTGGTTTTAAAGTGTTTCAAGTTTGTTTGTTTTTTGTCCGTATGCAGCAACAAACCCACACTACTAGACAGTGCCAAAGTGACCTATGGTGGAAAATTTCCCGAAGAAAAAGTAGAGGAAGTGAAAGCCCTGGTGAAAATCCTCCCAGTTTTCTTTGCCCTTATTCCATACTGGACTGTGTACTTCCAGGTAAGATCAACCCCATATTAAGTTAGATGAAAATTCACAAGCAATTTTCCACAAGATTAAAAAAAAAAAGAAGAAGGGTTTTGATGTGCAAATACAAGCTTTCTAGATACAGATGTGCACACGTGTTAATATGAAGGAAGATTATTTTCCGTTTCAAAACACACCCGACACCCTGGTGATCATAAAGTGGAGAATTACTTCACGCTGACACTCTAATCTCCTTATTGTGTTGCAGATGCAGACAACGTACATCCTGCAGAGCCTCCATCTGAGGATTCCTGATACAGCCTCAAACGGCACTGCTGGCTCCCATCAGGTAACCTACAGTGGAGACACTCTCAGTCCAAGTAGATGTTCCTTGTTTAGTAAAAAAAACAAACATCAAATGTAGTCTGATGTTGTGATTTGGTATTCTGACATAATTATAGGGAGTTAACTTTAGCAGTTTACAGCCCTAACCTGCTTCCACATAAGTAGATGTGAACTAGATTTTTCACTGCTGAAACTAAGAGTCAGTAGGTCACTGACACACAACAGTAGGCAACAGCTGGAGGCAGCAGAGAACGCTGGTAATTCCTTGGGGATTAAGTCAGAACTTCACCGACTAATACCGCATAGATTAGCAACCTGGCTATGATTGTATCTCTCAACAGCAGCGCCTCCACCTAATTCTTTCTGGCGGGTGTTGCCGGTGTTCCTGTGTCTCGACTGTATGTCGAGTTCTGGATGACTGAAACTCCCACAGCAGCTCGGCGTTGATACACAACTCCTCAAAAGTCAAAAGTTTAAACGCGATCAAATTGAATAGACTAGAAAGTGCAGAGTGTGTGCTATAGTATGCCTGATCTATTTTTTGAACAGGCATGGTTGAGGTGATAGTGAAGTGAACTGACTTCATGGAAATGTGAAGTGAAACCCTCCTGCCTGTAAACCGCACTGTCTAACTTAGTGTTGTATAAATGCTGCATATATATATTCTTATGTTTCACAGTAATATGCAGTGAGATTTGTGCGACTGTGAAGCTGTCTGGCATAGTTGAACTTCCATCATTTCTTACTGTGTTTTAAGAACTATATTTGCAGTTTATTATTTTTTTTCACACACTATTTATCTGGTATGAAAACGGAACTAAGCCTTTTCTGCTACCAGCCCCGACACTTCTCAACATCAAAAAGGAAGTGAGATTAGATGCCTCTGTGATTTGCTCCCTCACCTCACCTGACACATTTCACTGGCTAACCTGAACAAATACAGTCTCTCCTCGGGAGCAGAACCCATACTAATAATTATAATAATAAGTGGGATTGGGAGGCAGGAGTGTTGCAGTTGTTTATGATCAGATTAAGTCCATTAAATCAAATGTTTGATTGTCTGCATGAATTAGATTTGAATCATATTTTCAAAGGATTCAGAATTTTTAATTTAAAATGTATTTATTTTTCAAATCTAAAACTGCCTTTTCCTAATAACCTTTGATTCATCCAGAGCAGTAGTTCCCAACATTTATGCTTTATGACACTTTCAAAGCAAACTAAACTTATGACCCCATTTCAAAGATTACCTTCTGTAAGCTGAGAGCATTTCCAGCAGAGAGGGATTTTTACTCTCTCGCAGTATTTCTTTTGATATTTCCAGAAGCTTGAAAAGGTAAAATTATGCAATGTTTCACCATAAGGCAAAGTTTGGAGAAGTATCCTAATACACCAAAAAAGCAAAGATGTATATGAGATTACAGAAATTATTTATCTTGCAGAAATATATTTTTTGAATATATAAAGTATTCATGCATACTGTATATATGGATGTATGTAACGAAAGAGAAACAGAGGAAAAAACTGGGGATTTGGGACCTCTGCCATTCATCCCAGGCTTTCCTCAGCAGAGAAGAAGTCTCACTTAGCACTTTCTATCATTTTGAATATGATAATGTGCAAACAAGAGCAGAAAACACTCTCTAAGGAGCTGCGTATAGATTGCCAGCGGTTACTCCAAGGAATGGAAATTCAATTTGAGAATAAATGATGCTATCAGAAGTGTTAAGCCAGAGACACATCAGGAGCTCAGATGGCACTTGGAATTTGAATTGCAAAAAACAGCTCCAGCAGTTTGCACTGTTTCATTGTTCACTCAGTGAGATATTGCCTGAACTTGTAGGTACTTTGTATGCACATAGTGGGTTTTCTATCTGTTTGCCTAGTGTAATTACTCCTTTCAAAGATTTTACTTTATGGTAATAAATTCAGATTTGAACTGAAAAGCTTTATCTTTTTTTTTTCTTTTTAAAAAAACCCCCCCCAAAAAACAGTTTGTTAAATATGCCAATTTTGATAGATAAGCATACAAAAAACAAGCTTGCTGTCAGATCTCCTGTTGTGGCGGATCCTACTGTGAAAAATAAAATTACTATTTACTCACCAATAATACATTTATTTGACTGTGTGCTTTCTTCATGTGAATTCTGTTCATATTTTTTTATTGCATTATGTTTGATTTTGACCACCTGGGGGTGCCAAAGCAGTATCAAGACTGAAGCATACACACTGCCTCACACATGCACACTGGTGTCAACGCAAACACTTGGTGAACTGTGTTGGAATGCACTGACATTCTCTGTGGTTTTCATGCTTTCTGTTTTGCTTTTTGTACTTTTTTATCTCATCTTCCTCCTCCTCCTCCTCTCACCCCTCCCCCCTCGTCCCCCCTTCTTCCAGATGACATTCCGCTTCCCAGCTGCCTGGCTCACCATGTTTGACGCAGTGCTCATCCTGATGCTGATTCCCCTCAAAGACAAAGTGGTGGACCCCATCCTGAAACGCCGCGGCCTGCTGCCCTCCTCTCTGAAGAGGATTGCAGTGGGGATGTTCTTTGTCATGTGGTCGGCGGTGGCTGCGGGTGAGTGCACCGGCAGACGTGTTGTCACCTAAATAGACCAAACAAAAGGTAACAAGAAAGTTAGCGCTTCTTTTCTGTGGTAAATGTCACATGCAGTCAGTTCCTTCTCAGGCAAAAAGCAAGGCAGCTATAGTGCCACATCTGCATTATTTAGTCATTGGAATTTAACTGTTTTGGGGGAGTTATGAAACATGGTACTACTACATCAGTGCTTCAGGAACAGTGGCGTGTGAATATTGTTCCTGAGGCAACTTTTGATCTGCTCTCAATGGGTTTTACAGGTATTTGGCTAATGCTTTGTTTAACTAATGATTGCCTTCAGTGTGTGGCTTTGTGTGAGACTCAGCAGATGGGCTGTCACAGATGTATCATCTATCCCAGAATCAAAACATCACTTTCCACCTGGCAAATCAGCCTCACAGTTTGGCCTTTTTTCCCCCTGCAGCAGCATGCAGCAGCGCTCCTCAGTCCTATTTACCTCCAGTCAGTCGATTATTTTGGAAATGAAGTCTCAGCCAGGCCTGTCAGTGGGTTCTGCTGCATTGATACATCCAGGCCAAAATGTTTTAAGAGAGACAGAAGCCTGGAGGCAGGAAGAGAGCAAATCAGTAACACTCCTGAGAATCAATGTACATTATAGAGGTTTTTTTTTTTTTTTTTAAAACAACCACTGCTCTCCCCCCCTCTTCCTGAGGTGTATATTTCATCTACCTCACAGAATATGAACATTTTCCGGCATAAGTGACCTTTAGATATCGACTGGTGGGCTTTTTCTGATTGCCAATTGACTGTTAGGCAAGCACTTAATCAAATTTGACAGCAGGGATAATTGTGAGGGAAAATTTTTTCATCCAAATTAAAATAAAGATTACTAGGGGGCCAATAAATCCACATTTCAATGTTGTAACTAGAGAAAATAATATAATCTGTTTGGCTGTTCCATTACTCGCTTTAATCCCCAATGTTAGAGATCTAAAGAGCCATGTTTGTTCTTTTAAATAATTGAGCATTGTTTTGAGTCCAGATTGAAGAGTTCCAACAAGTATTTACATAAATTGAGTGTACAAATGAGCTTTTATTTACCTGTTGCCAAACAGCAGTTTTCCCCAGTGAGTGCACTGTGCTTCAACACTATTGGACGTCTGGCTCCTGCCGTCAAACCACAGCCTGTATGTAAAAAATGGATGAAGCTAATGTGATGCCACTTGTTGGTTTCTCGACTAGCATTGTGAAGCCAAGAGATTGGTATTTTAACATCACCGCTGTGGTTTAGGAACCAGAAGTGACCATATTAGGATAAGCCTCCAAACCACCTGTAAATCATTGGAGACCAGACCTGTCAGTCAGATTAACCACACCCCTCAATATTCCTCTTTTTGAAGCCTAATGTCTACCTAATGATGAAATGGTTCTCAGATGGAGCACCACATCATTCACCTGAGCTGGCTTTAGCTGCTGACACCAGAATGACCTGTGGTAGAATTTCATGATTGAAAATGACCAGTTTTGAATTGAAGTCAGTTGGATCCTGAATTTTTTGGCATCCAGTGTATTACACTTTTTTCACTTATGTGCTGGCCTCATTTTTGAGACTCGGGGGCTACTTAAACTTTTTTATGCAGTCTATGAGTCGAACTAGATAATGCTTATGAATGTGTTATAGTCCACATGGTCAACAGACTAATATGTATAAAACATTAAATGTGGTTTCATATCAATTTATTATGATATGATATGATAAATAAAGCCTCAACTTATGACATGAAAGGTTTTGTTTAATCTGCCCAAATCCCAGTTCACAAATTACCAATATACTGATTCATGCAGCTTTATACACAGTAGATTTACTGTATATAAAGCTACATGAATCAGCCATACTCTCCATTTATAGTGAGAATGATTAACAGCTCAGAGGTATGCCCTAGAGATTTAAAGGAATTAAAATATCTGTGTGATGTTAGTGTGTTTTTATAGGTACTAGAGAGAAAAAGGTGCTGGACTAAATTCCCATCCTTGACTTTAAATGGATGTGGTGGAGAGGAGATGACAAAGTTTGCTGAGGGACAGTCTTCAGATGTTCTCGTCTGACAGTTTTCAAAGCCTGACTTAGCTCATCAAAAGCCTTCTTTTCAATCAGCATGATGTAGTAAAAGGTCTATTAACCAAATCTAATGTGTCTACTTTTCGGTTTAAAGTAATATTTCCTTTTCAGAGGACATGAGCTTTCCGACAAGGAAAGGGGCTCTAACATGTTCATTTTGATATTCAAAAGCTTATTCAGGTATTTACTTTTCCATTTGGCTTCTTGAAAGAAAGTGCAGTCCTTGCATTTGAATTCAGGCAAAATAAATTCAGAATATTGCAGAAAGCAATTTTGAGTTTTGAGAGTGGAGAAAAAGGGTTTATGATACTGCAGTGGTGTGGACATTGGTCACAGAACAGTAGGTGAATACACAACCAGTAAGCAACATCTATCTTACCTGCAATTCAGGAGTCAAATCAGACGATCTGGACAGTAATATGCTTTGTGAAAGCGAGATACAGTAAAGCGATATTCTATCCGGAGCTCATTTGAATAATTATTCATACAAAAATAATTTGCTGAGCATGTGTGCTGTTTATCCTCTGCATTGCATGGCTTCGCATTCATTCAGTTACACACAGAGACTCCTGGGAGCTGCCTTACGCTATTATTACATTTTGAACCGCATCCTCACTTGGCTTTTTGTGTGTCCTCACTGCTTATCTGCATCTGTCCACTTGCTGAAATCATGTTGTTTAGAGACTGACAGATGGATAGTTGTGGATGTCCAAGTGTGGCATCCTTTGCCCAGAAAATAGCCAGTTGAACACATTACATTGTCAGCCTGCCACTCTGTGTCCACAACATTGGCCACACCACTGCTGCTCAGCGTTAGAATCACTTTCATCACCTTGTGCGTGAAATGTGCAGGAATTTGTCATGATTGCTACAGCAACATTTCACAGGATTTCATCGTGTGCGCCTGACACACATGGCGCGAGGACAGCTGGACCTCCCATGCAGTGCAAAAGGACGGCTGAAGACATGCTGTCGAGCAGACAGTGGGCTGTTTCTGATCATTTGTGTTGGATTTCCAGACCTCAGCCACACACTGAGGCCAGCCCTGAAAAACTGTGCTGACTGTGAAGTGTTTTCAGCATTCATCACATTCTCTCAAGTCTATGTACTAATGTGGTTTAGTTAAAACTCCATCCAAGTGCAACTCTGTGTGTGTGTTTTTGTTTTTTTTTTTTCATGAAAGCTGGGGCAAAGTTGCCAGGGATCACACAGGGTGTCAGATATGTGGTGTTTAGTTGGGGGGGGGGCAAGGGTTTGTGTGTTTATAGTGTGAGAGTTGCTCTGGGCAGCCCAGTGGCCACACAGCCCAAGATGGACGGATGGTATTATAGGATATCCGGATTACAAGGCTACAACTCCACTCAAACACAGCATTAAGTGTAGTTATGATAGGAAGCTGTCTCTGGGAGTTATCTGGAAATAGCCGCTGGTTACATGATAATAGCTATCGAATAAAGCTTTTAGGAGGCGGCAGCAGTTGATGACAACTGCTTGGTTCTTATTATTGAAGCGTCGGCACTGTCCCATTACTAACTGCCAGAATACAGAAGCGTGCAGATGTGATCCTAATGAAATGGTAGGGTAGTCTAAAACTAGCTAAATCCTTAATGGGCTGTTACTGAATCCTCCGACTGTCAGTGTTTGGCTGTTTGTTGGTGTCATGGACTTCAGAGTAACGCGTGTCTCATCATGCTTCTCTTAACATACAATTCCACCAATGCCTTTTTTGAATTTTTGTTCAGTGTGTGTGTAGTTGTTTTTTTCTCACCTTCGGCTAACTGTGTGCACTGTTTTCTGTGTCTATCCTGTCAGGTATTTTGGAGACAAAACGCCTGGAGATTGTCAAAGCAAATGGTACCATTGACCAGGTGCTTGGCAACGTTACCTACTACGCGGCAGATTTACCCATATGGTGGCAAGTGCCTCAGTATGTGCTGATAGGAATCAGCGAAATCTTTGCCAGCATTGCAGGTACAGTTGTTTGACATGCTCTGTGGGAGTTTCATCTGCGTGTTCAACCCTCTGTGTAATGATTCATATTAACAGCAACATACAGCATCCTTTAGTGATCAGCCTTGTGCTTTAAGGTGGTCTGATTCCCCTTCACCCTGAACCACTCTAAATAGATTGTTGACTAAAACCCGTAGCGGCTGCCCATTCTTGTAAGCAAAATGCAATGAAGACGAATGTGCAAACCCTTTTTGAACACTTTGTTTGATTCATTGCCAGACTGCAGCAGCTTAATGTGTTTGTGGGTTGTAGTCCAGAGTAAATAGCCCAAGACATCAATTGATAATTGATTATCCTGATTTTTTTTCCCCCTCACTACTGCAAGACATTGTTCAGTAATGGGACATTTTATAAATAAGGAGCGGATAAACTAGCCTCTTTACAATTGAAATGTTGAATGCCTCACATTAGTGTTGTTTCTCTGCTTGTTGTGCAAGCAGATACGGTAGATTGTAAGATGGATAAATGCACAGTTATGTACGTTACACTCTCCCCTGAGGGTGTCGTCACAATCGCAACACAATTAACATCATGACATAAACTTTTCACCTCTGTGTTCAGGCAGCAGCTGTGTTGACATTTACCAGTGAACACCGAACTTCAATGTGTACCAGCATATGAAAGAGTAATCACAGCGTACCCCCTGCTCCCTCCGCCACACAAGAGACCTCATGCTCAAGAGAGATAATATTAACAAATCAAAGTGACACTGACTATATTGCAAGTTCAGCTCGTAATTATCCAATTAGCAGGCTCTCCCTGCTGACATGCTGTCAATAAGGACACATTACACTATACACAGAAAATGATGGTATGTTTAATTAGCAGTCCAGCAGTTTGAGGGAGATGACAGTTACATTTGCATATAGACCAAAGAGGCAGAGAATGAGTATTAAACAGCCTCGTAAGAACTCTACGTATCAACTCCCACTTTTAGAAGTATTATACTGTCAACTCTAATGACTGCAGCAACAAAGGAGCTGTCCTTTACTGTAAAGCCAACAGTATGTTTCAGTTGAAAGTTGAATAGTCTCACAATAGGTTTCATCAGCGGTGAGGCTTCAGTAAGAAATTATAAGTGTTGTAAATAATGTTTTTAGTGATTCTAGCAGCTAGGAAAGGTAACAGTGTAGCACTGATTGGCTTTGACAGTAATTGACATTCATGTTCCCCTCCAGATGAGTTTTAAATAAACTTTGATGATCCCTCCACTGTTCATTAAACTCCACCATTTGTCCAGTATTTTAGGGGCAACTGCTGACACCACACCAATAAAGCTTATAAGGCCTATTTATTATTTTATTTATGAATAGCTTTAATCCGCTAATAGGAGTTGCAACACCTGGACCAGCTTTTCACCGGTAGCTTGTAAACACGCCTTCAGGTCTGATGTGAACTGTTGCCGCTACTGTGAGATGATTTTTCCAGTAAATATCCTTCTAAGGCACATATTCATCTATATGCTGTTACCTATAATGCTTCAGTGAAAGTTTAGCAGTGGTCTCTTTCTTCAGAAAAATATATTTCCTGTTCTGTCTGGAAAAGGGTTTAAGGGAAAAAAAGCATTGAATCAAACCAGGTCAGAACAGTTCATACTGCAACTGACAGGTGAGCAGGTCTTTTTGATACTTCCCGGGTATCAGCTGAAAACTGCACAGTAAGCTGACTCGCATTTCTTGTGAGCACTGGCCTAAAGACGAAATGCTATTTCATTAACAGCTATGAGAAGTAAGAGCATATTTCTCCCGGTAATACAATAATGTGACAAAGTGAGGAATTGCTCTAATGCCATAACAAATTGTAGCTGCACAATCTGGGGCACAAATGGAAACAACAACAATATTTTTCCTTATTTATATGTGTCTGTGAGAAATGCACTAAATGTGAAATTCTGTAGAAGATTGCAGTGTGCCAGCTGTGGACCATTTCTGTCTCCAATATCCTCACAGTGCACAACAGAAAGCTTCATTGGATTCTGTTTATCTGCTTGGAGTCTATCTATCTATACGTTTCTTTCTTCATTTCTTTCCCTCTTCAGTCTTGGCCTCAGGCCTCAATTATTTTAGTGATGCCAGTTCGTTTAGGCCTCTGGTCATGATTGAGTAATTCTCCTATAACCATGGGTCATGTTGTTGTGGAATCTTCCAAATATATTTATTTCTGAAGATTGAACCATTATTATTAAGGAGATTTTTTTCTCCCGTCAGTGGAAGGATAATCTAGTCAATCCAGTCACTCTGGGTTTTTGTGGAAACGAACATCCCTTGACTTTAAATGTGAAATCCATGGATACTGAAATTTGTTTAATAAGCACAAGTATTATATCCCCTTGAGCAGAAATCCATAAAGCTTCTATAAAACACAGGAATTTACACAAATCTAACTCAGTCCCTATGAAAGTCAAATCCAGACTTAACAAAGCTATAGGGATCCTTAAAATAAACTTCCTCTCTTCTCTCCCTCCATATCATCCCGCAGGGCTTACTTCAAGGAAAATTGGCTGACAGAATTGTGACATATGTCTGGTAAAGAGGAATATTTCCCCTTAGTCGTCTTCTGTTTGAATAAATTTGTTTAAAACCTCTGGTGCCATCAAACTTCCTTACTCCAATCCCTAGTCTTATAGCAAGAAGGGGTAATTCTTTCCAAATACACTAGTCAAGTTTGTCTGCTTTCAGGCAAAAAGAATAATAAAAAAAAGCAAAATCACTCCCTACAGAATTTTTAATTATGTATTGCACTTTTTAAAAGGCTTAAAAATTAATGTTAATTTTCTGAGACAGAAAAATCCCTCCTCCCTGAAAAGAAAATGCAGAAAATAACATATACATATACATATCTGCAGTTCTAGTCCTTTCTCCATTTTGTTTTGTTTTTCTTGATTGTGTTATTCAATAATCCTTTTGGTCCAGAAAGGTCAAGCTGTTTATTTTGCATGCGATAAAAGCATCACTTTGATTGTATCTGAAACTGTTGTCGCAGACGGACAATAGGAGGATTTAATATAATGTTACAATGTTGCTCTGCATTGTTCCCTCTGCAATTCAGAGTCTTTGCAAACCCCGTGTAATCACCTGTGATATGCAAAGCTATTGACCAGTGTTTGTTGCTACTAAAAGGTTAGCTTAGGACATAAAGAAATATATTTTTGTGAACTCCTGGAGAAGTTATTCATGGTTTTCAACCTTATATTTGCTGTGCTCTTATCTCCTCCCTTTTCTTATAAGGGACACAACCAGTGCAGGTATCTGTAAGGAAAACTGCTCGTCACATTAATTTGTAAAACGTCCCCCTCCGAGGAGTTGTTAAAAGGCAAACATATTTAAGCGCAGCTCCCTAATCTCTCCTGACAGATGTAGCTATAGGGCCTCATCTGAAAAATCATATGTTTGTGGTGCCATGAAATTATCAATGTCAGCTTGCAGCAAAGCACATCTTTGGGCAAAACACATACAGATATTTTTTTCTTTCCCTGTTCTCTCTTTTTCTTAGGTTATTTGCCCATTTTCTCAGTCCTTTTCACGACACAGTAAATACTGAGTGATGTGCTTTCTGGGAATAACTGTTTTTTGAGACCAATACCAAACACTGCTGGTACCTAACAATGGCACCACAGGCCGGTGCCACCACAGAAAATTAGCTGTCAAATGGCTGCTCAGGAAGCATTTTGCTCTAAATCATAGTATATTTTAAAGAAAACAGTCACTATAAACAAAACCTATTATGCTGCAAAGATGTATAAATAGGTAATATAGGTAATATTTTACCCCAGTATAAAGCAATACCTTTTTGCTCCACTATCAAACAAATAAAATGCCTAAATAGCATTTTTTATTTTTTATTTTTTTTTACAGGCTACATTTCAGTGTCACCTACCCAACTCAGATATTTGTCAACACTTAAAGAAATCTGTTTTGCTTGTTGCAGGTCTGGAGTTTGCCTATTCTGCAGCTCCTAAGTCCATGCAGAGTGCCATCATGGGGCTCTTCTTTTTCTTCTCCGGGATTGGCTCCTTCGTCGGCTCTGGTTTGTTGGCCATTGTGTCCCTGAAGGCGATTGGTTGGATGTCATCCCACAGAGACTTTGGTAAGCGACACAGAAGCTAATACACTCATAACACTGGACGCTGAAGGCAGACACCATAACCAACATGCAGACAATTTTAAAAATTGAAGCAGCTTCATTGATATTTTCATATTAACAAAAGCCGTTATGTCAAAGGGGTTGCATATAGTGATGAGCCCAAAGAGAATTATTACCTGACTCTGCATGATTGCATAGCTTCTTTCATCCCTGCTGCTTTTGGGGTTTTTTTTTTTATGCCTACAACTTTGCTGTGCTGGTTTGTTCTCACCACCTATTGCATCATTTTTTGGCCTCAGCAGGCGTCTGTACAACATTAAAAGCTTTAAATAAAAACCCACTGTACACTACCTCAGCACCAATGAGACAAAGTTAGCAACAAGGTAGTAAAGCATTTAATGATTAAGGAGCTGAGCTAAAAGGAGAGTTAATATTGGACTCAGAATGACAAACACAGCATAGCAATTTGACACGCTGCCCATGAGGGTCATACATCCATCCGATTACCTTGTTTTTGCTCTCTTCACAATTATCCTCATCATTATCAAAATAGCAAAGAGATGATTGATCTTTACTCGCACAGTTTTCTTAGAGATGTTCACAACCCACCTGAATCACAGTCTGCCAAGCCTGCTGCACTATTGAATTTCCTCATCGACTGCATGTAAGAGAGTTGTTGGTATTGATTCAGAATACACAAAAGTATTTTCCGGGGATATACCATAAGAATGTTCATAGCTTGTGCTGATTTAAAATCCACTTAAAGAGTTTGTAAATTAGACGCAGAAAAGGGGGCGACACCCTGCGCCGTTCTCTTGTTTTAAGAGTGTTTCACATAATAAATAGGCATGTCAGACTAACGACAAAAGGTTTGTGTAAATCTGTCCAAGTGCTAGAATGAATAGTGTGGTGGCTGCTGCAGATGGATGGGCTCCCCAGCGAGTGGAGGCTCCCACCCCAGATGCACTTTTCCCTGAGCATGCGGTAAATAAGCCAGCACTGTAAATTGTTTATCCGCAAACACCTAATAGCTCATTAATACAGTGTGCCGACAGGTAGGGAGGTACTTTTGATGATGTTAGCACTGGAAGATGCTTGGCGCGCTTCATAAATCCATCCTTTGCTCAGTCTTGCGTCACTCGAGGGGGAGTTAAACGAAGGCTGGATTGCCCGTAAGACTCTTTTTGCCTCCCAAAACAAGTCATTTAAAAGGTGAGCTGCAGAAATGGAACAAAACATCCTCCTGGCCACTGATAAAAGACACATGGCACGAAGCTTAGGCATTAAGTATAGTCAGAAACCATGCAGTTTGTTTTTGTGGCACTTTTTGTTGGATGTTTGCTTCTTCCACATCTCATGGCTCTCTAGGTGGAATGAATTCAACTTATTTCCATGGCTGCGAGCAAAAATTGGTGTGCGGTAAACAGCATCTTGGGTGAGCTGTGCTGAGTTGTACTGAGCTGCGCGGGCCTGAAGACAGACAGCAACATCAATCACAGGCCGGGGGTCTGATTACATAGCCCTGCTCCTCTTAAGTAAAGCTGTCCCTGGAGCGTTACATGGAGACGGCACTGCTAGTTTGGCATCACACTGGTGGATGCTCAGCTCTCCTGTCGGGCTGTGGCTCCATCATCCCGCTTTTCTGCACAGGCTAATGCTTGTCAACATAGGTAAAGTGTCACCCAAAGAGTCCGTCAAATTTTTCCTTTACTCCAGTATTTCCAGAAAAAAGATAAAAAAAACAACAAAAGGTCACTTTGTGAAAGTGCCTTGCTTACAGCTTGCAGCTCTTTTTCTTGGGAATGAACGACCATTTCTGTGACTGAAAGTCCATCCAACGACCTGCACTGCATTGGTGAAAATGCTCATGCATTATTTCAGCCACAGCTGTTGTCAAACTTACAAAAAGATGAGCTCATATGTGGAACCACTGAAAATGGTTTCACCTCGAGGAGTCATCCATAAGACAGGTGTAACCCTGCTGTATCCCTTCTTGTGAAAAACAGCCTGCATCCATTTCACTAAATGAGTCAATTAAAAAGCCTTTGCTCTCTTCACAGAAGTATCTTTGTACAGGAGCAGGTTTTTTGTCTTTAGAAAATGTCTTTTGCATTTAATTTGCTCCTCCATTGTGGAAGTATCATTCACTCAAAGTTAATGCTTTTTTACAAGCCTCTGTGGTCACATGACAGGAAATGGCCTTTTCTTTGACCAGTATTTAAGTCCTGACTGATGTTATATCAGATGTCTGGGACGTGCTCAGATAGTCACAGTGAACTGACATTCGCACATCCGGTTGGGTCACATTCAGCAAAATGTCAGGGTTTTTCATTGAAGCCTTTAATGTCAGATTTGGCAAATTTAACAGGAACTCTTATTCTGTCTGAAAGGGCTTTATCAAAATGTAATTTTTGGTCCCTATATTAGAAGTGTCATGAGGTAAAAGAGGGCACATAAATATAGTTACCATATTGTGGCCATTTACAAAGTTCCAGCATCAATCATAAAGTTTTTGAAGTCAGACAGCGTCAGAAAATAACTATATTTATAGCTGAAACAAACATGCATCGATTCTCTCTCTGATTTCATTCTAAGGCCGAGGATGGCATTGAAGGCACTGAAGCATTAAAATGTCGGGTCATTGCACTGAAGGTCTGGATCAATTGATCCATTTTCAAACATTAAATTGATATTGACCCGTTTCATCTGGACTCACATGGTCTGCACAAACCCACTTGCAGGTAAATTGTCCCATAACTTTATATTAGTCAGATATTACATGGCTGACCTCTTCTTTTGGGAAATCCAGTATAATCACAACCCTGTAACTCAGCTGTCAAAGGGAGCAAAGCTTTTCACACATGTAGAAACCTCAGAGACAAATTGAACATCAATACTCTTTCCCCTTCCCTGCTTGGGAGTTGCCTTTAAAATAACTGTCAAATATTTATGGGCTTCATTAATGTTTTTGAAAGTATGTGCTTGTTTGGTCTTTTGCTGCTGCAATTAGCCTTCCATATTTTTCCAAAGTGCTTGGCAGCCAAGTGGGCCCTGGGGGGCGGAGACTGAAAGAAGGAGGTTGAGCCTAATTTAATGTATAATGAAATTAGAGCAAGAAGAACCCTTACAAAACTGAAACCTTGCACAATTTCTAGGACTGTTCCAAAAAATTAGATGTTGCTGTTTGCCAGTCCCTCTCTTTCTTTCCTTGGGTCCTAGTTAGGAGAGAAGTTTTGAAAACTGGAACAGAGGTTGCGATCTAGTCATCTGTCAGAATAATCTTAAGGCTGCAGTAACATTTTTTCCCATCAAAGGCGTAAAAATGTCCTCAAATCAGGATTTGTTACAGGCCTGGTGCTGACATTCAGCTTCTGCCCAAGAGCAAACTCATGTTGAATGTTGAATATGTTGCTGTAAATCCTGCACTTATTTTCATTTTGTCCATATTTTACTTTAAACGGATTTTGCTAAACGCTCTGGATATTGCTGGCAAGTATGCATGTCTTCCCCTACATAATTTGTATGCTGCATTACTTGCTTTTTGTAAGTGATACTGCTTTGTTAATTAAGACTGCAGAAGCAGACTCTTGGTTTACTATCTGTTAAAGCGAATTATCGATTGAAAACACGAGCACCCTCGCTGCGAATGCACTTCCCTTTCTCTCCTGTGCTCGGCTGTCAGGCACATTGTTTTGTACTTCATGAATTATTCAATGACTCTTTCAGTTTTTGATCTATTTCTCACAATTTAAACCTTTGACCAGATTAAGATGATGACAAAATAAGTTAAAACCTACACGGTCAGAGTGTTTGTCAGGTTTTCCTCATGCCACTCATTTCATTAATGCACAGGCAGAACTTTAGAGTTATCAACCAGCTTTCTGTTGTTCAATCAAAGGTTTCAAGCTACAGAGGAGGCCCAGTGTACAGTGCATTGAAGAATCCTTCCTGACTTATACATCCTGTCATTGCTGCGCTTCTTCTTTATTCCCATCAGTTTCTAATTATCCGTATAAACATGCACACAACAGTACAAGCGGGAGAAGAGTCATCTATATGCATGATGTGCGTGGTGACATTATAGAGTGTGAACTATTCCACCAGTCACAAGAGATCCTACAGAGCACCAGGATCACTTGTTTGAAATGAGTGAATCCTGCTCTTTGATCAGTAGCAAAGCATGTCCTATTGGGTCATGTATAAGAACATGAAGGTGGGGATGTTGTGACACAGCTGTATCTAACACAATGAGGTGGATATAGATATTATAGACTGAAAAGATTTTTTTTAATATAGATTATGTTTCAGTATATGAGCAGGATTATCCATGTTAGGGGTGCCCAATACGTCGATCGCGATCTACCAGTCGATCACAAAGGTAGTGTAGGTAGATCGCATGGCATTAAAAAAATAGACGTCAGCCTGTTTTCCGCACTATTAAAATTGACATTTGATTGACATGCATGGCAGCCGGTCTGACAACTGACCGGCTCTGACACATAGGTCACTGCGCATGCGCAAACAACGGTGCTAAGTGCGGCAAAACTAACAAGCGAGTTGCATAGTTAGCCGTTAGCCTCCAGTTTTTAGCCCTCGAGTTTTTTTCTTAAAGTAGGAAAGGGTATAAAAATGAGTGGGTAAAGTGGACCTAGTAAGAAGCCAAACACTTATTACTTTCATACAGAATGAGAGAAGGACCATTCCCACATGACGATCATTAAGTCCATGTACCATCCCAGCATGACTGATGATGATGATTTGAAAGTGTGCTTGAGGTTGGCTGTCAGCAGCTGCTGTCCGGGCTATGCATCCCTGGCTGCTTCCATTCAGTGCAAGTCATCAGAGTAAGGTAATGACACAAAATGTACAGAGTTAAATTGTGCAATATGGGCTCATGCTGTTATGCCAGATACATCAACATACATTGTACATATAAAGAATTCTCAATATATTTATAAATATATGTTTTGCATTTTTGTAGTGGGTAGGTCATTTTGACTTGGTCATTTTATAAGTAGCTCGCATGCTGAAAAAGTGTGGGCACCCCTGATCCATGTATTTGTAGAGAAACCTCTTGTTCTTGAAGTACCAATATTTTCCATTCCAGCTCTCAAAGACTCTCTCTTATTTGATTCACAAATTTATAATAAGCAGTATTGTCAGTAATCGAAATCCCTGGGGATAGCAGTGAATCCACCATATTAATCTAGACTAACATAACCAAACAGCCACTGGATGGACAGCTGTGACATTTGGTGAAGACATTCATGATCTTTAAAAGAAGAATCTTAATTAATCCTAGTTACTTGCCAAAGAGGTTATGTTTTTGCCTTTGTTGGTTTGTGTGTTTGTTTTGTTTCTTAGTCTCAGAAAACAACTGAACTGGTCTCAAAGAAATGTATTCATTTATCACCCAATAAAATGAATAATATAAGTTTTGGGAAAATCAGGGGTTGGGATCCTGTCTGACAAAATCTTGAAATCCCAGAAAATCCCCATTTTTTTTTAATGGGTGCTAGTTTCAATGATGAGAAAAAACATGGTCAAAATACAGTTTGCAAGATTGACAATGGCATAAGTTGGAAAATAAAGACCTCATATGACTAAAATATCCTTTTCTGAATGTTAATTCTCAATCACAATTCTATCATGGTTTATTTCATTAAAAACCCCAATATGAAAACTCCAACCCAAAGCAGAATCGGCATATTGCAAATACAAATACATATTGGCTGCCTTCTGAGTCACTTTCATCCCTCTTACATGCTTTACCCCTTCTGTAGTGAAGAACAACACAGGTCAGCCTTGAGCCCATGTGATGTCATCATCATGTCAGGGCAGTAGTGGTCTTAGGACAACCAAACAAAAACTCTCAACTTTTTTCATCAATGGTCAAATATGGCTGAAATCTTTCTTATGGACTCTTAATATTACAATCTATCAACCTATGCAGGTATCTATGTTACCTTTTCTTTTCCTTTTTCTAAGTGTTGCTATTTGCTATATTTTGCTTTTTTTTTGTGAAAAGAATTATATAGTTTGGTGTTACTTGCGTGGAAAACAGAGATGAAGTTTTATCGGGTCTTTTCCAATTAAATACATGTGTAACCAAGACAAAACTCTTGATTAAACATGCAAAAATAAGTCAAGCATATAATTCAACATAGTATGTAGAATCTGACTGGTATTTAACTCATCTGGAAATGTCTGTGTTTATCTGTGTGGTACATAGACTGTCTGTAAAATGGACGAAGCTAACGAGACATCACCAGTTGGTTTGTGGAGTCGCATTTTGTAGAAGATCAGCATTTAAATGTCGCCATGTTGGCTGTTTGGAGCCAGAAGTGACCATATTTGGATATGGAGGGAGGAGTGAGGAGGCGGATCTGGCCCATGAACCTGAGGACCCTGCCCAATGTATGAGACTCGAGTTCAGCACTGCTCTCCTTGGAAATCAGACCTGTTGATCAAACTAACCAAGGCCCTAAATATTACTCTTATTGAAGCCATAGCCACTTAATCAT
The DNA here is from genome assembly GCA_900323345.1 of Pseudochromis fuscus. Classification (NCBI taxonomy): domain Eukaryota; kingdom Metazoa; phylum Chordata; class Actinopteri; family Pseudochromidae; genus Pseudochromis; species Pseudochromis fuscus. The sequence continues at coordinate 93,449 of OOFC01005566.1, forward strand.
GTTTTTGTTTTTTTTGTTTTTTTCAGATGGACCACCGCATCACTTTTAACAAGAGTTGACTTTAGCTACATCAGAATGACTTATGGAAAAAAATGTATTGACTGAGTATTTGACTGAAAATGACTATTTTTGAATTGAAGTCAATTGGAGAGTTTTTATGGAGCCAGCGTCTAGTGGCCGTTGGGAGTATTGCACTGCCACAGGCGTGTAAAACTTATTTCAGATGAGGCAGCAAAAGTGACTTGTCCATATTTTGGTGGAAGGATCTCAATAGTCTGCTTTTTCTGCCTCAATCTAATCATTATATCAACAACACAAAGTTCTTGAAGCGAATGATGCAGCAGTAAAAGAATAATGCACAACATAAATAAGCTGTTTTTATGAATCACTCTCTGGCTTGTTGATGCATTTAAATTGGCATAAAAAGACCATTTAATATAATTAAAGCAGCAACGGTGGTAAATCAGTCTGCACTGATCTATAAATTGCTATGAGTGATTCTTACAATATTGATCGTCTGCAGCTGCTTTTATTCTGTATGAAAGGTTTGTCCTTCAGTTCATTAAATCAATGCAGCCATCTGATAGAAATCTGTAGCCTCAACTTTGATGGGTCCTACACCAAAACACAGCACCATAATGTCTGTGTGTTTGCTTTGATTAAATTACATCCAAATCACACCAGGCTAAACCTCCCCCCCACACACACACACACCTCATCACACATCAGATGGACCCGCTGTAACTCAGCCTTCTGCCCTTTATGCTTATCATTAATCCCATGCGTCACATCCTCCCGTCACTGTTGTTGTCGCAATTTAAAAAAGAAAAGGGTCATTGCAGCGTTTCTTCTTATTACAAGCGCAAGCCCAAGATTGCACAAAGGGCAGATGCATTGAAGCACTTTTACACCTTCTGTATTCTTTGTATAAGACTTTGTTTACTGCACATTCAACTGTTAACACCTTGGTGATGACCTCCACCACACTGTGTGTTTGAGGTGTTATCTTCACTTCCAACATAGAGCTTTTTAAAGGCTTTACGAACTGCAAAAAAACATATTCTTGCATCACACCGAACATGTTACAAACCCTATATATGTATTTAAAAAAAGTACAAGTGAAATAAATGAAACGTTTTAGACCATAAGCACTGTCTTGACGCAGGGGGCTGTTCACTTTAAACTGACAGGTGTAATTAGATTGTACTTGAGTACACAGAACTTGATTTGAGAATTGCCTCCATATCTAATTAAAATCAGGCCTGCTTCTCTTTCTCGGGTTCTTTATTCAGTGTGACAGCTCCACATGGAGAAGCTAATAGGAGCTTTCACAGGAAGACAGCAGATTGCTTTGGGGTTTCGCATTTACTCATTTGCAGATAATGTAGGATGTAGTCTAGCTGTAGGTATCTGGGTCTCTCTGTCCACCAGTAAAACTGTAACCTACAGTTAAGTCTGCTCTTGTTTGCGTGAGGCACCCTTCATCAAGCAGCTCACCCTAAATTGCCTTTTTGTTCAGTAAAGTCGTAAAGAGCATCATCATCTCATGCTGCTGGCTGCAAAGTCAATTGGTCTGCCTCACATGGTCAAGAGGACAAAAGCCGCTTTAATACCAATCCAATTGACTCCATACTTGAACAGTGAAGACAATTGTATTGTCGTCAGCTTTGCCCTTCATGTAAACCCCTAGCAAGACGAAAACAGGATTTGTTTTGAGCTTTTCCCCTGGAGCTTTGCTGCCGAATGAGGATGACCACTTCAGTCGACAGTGCAGCAAATGTTAAGACAGAGTTTAACAGCTGCTGGCTGGCTTCTCCAAACCCAGTAGGAAAAAAAATGGGTAGAGTATGTCTACAAATATCATTAACCCCTTTTTAATGCTGAAAACTTACTTGAGTTCTGTGAGCGTGAGCACAGTGTGATAGTCTTCTTCTCCCTCCTGTAAACAAGTGATACTTCAGTCCCACATAACACAGCGGAGGCATCAGTTTATTTTTTCTCTCCGTTTTTTATTGCACCCCAGTCCCATGAGGAAACAAGCTATCCTTTAATACCGATAAAAGACTCCCTGGCTCGGATCACAGCTGAGGGCCTGTATTGCTCTGTTATTTCTGATACTTGAGTCCCACATCATCAATACCACCTTCCTGTATCAGCGCTGAAGTGCCGGGTCAATCGTCTTCACTTTCAGAAGGTTTCACAGTGGTGAAATGAAAGGCAACAAGCCCTCCCAGCCCCCTGCTGAATCCTAATTCCTGACAGAATTGTGCTTCCCTGCCATGCTCACTTCAAGCTCACCTTTCATGTCGAGCTAATACACAGCAACGTACCACAGTTTGTGAGCTTGTGGCCATTTACCTTTTGCCTTTGCTGTTCTTTTAACATGGAGTAGTACTTTGTGATGAAAGAACCCTCCCGCTGTCCGCCTCTAAATATGTTGTGAGTGACGCTTTTGTTCTCCACAATTTCCATATTTGTCATTTCTGCCGTGCGGCCCACGGTTTTTAAGTGTAATCTGAATGGCAGTTTTATTGTTTGGAGTCTCAGCTAGAATGTGACATATTCTATTAAAAGCATGTCCTTGTTTTCTTTTCTGCAGGCAATATCAATGACTGCTCTCTGCACTACTACTTCTTCCTCCTGGCGGGGATTCAGGGCGTCACCTTGCTCGTCTTCCTCATCGTCTCTGTCAAGTATGACAAGCAGAAGGGCAGAGCGGGAAGCCAGCGGCAGAGACACACCTCTTCCTGACCCCAGCACACCCCCCTCCTCCTCCTCCTCCACCATACCTGCCTTTTCCTGACATATCAGTGCCCAAAGATCCTGTCGAATAGGTACCTTCTGATCCTTGTGCATCAGTGTGAGTTGCCGATTTCATGATGATACACTTATTTATGTTTGGGAGTTTTGTTTTCATCTTTTCGCACACCAAGAATGATTTTTCTCATCATTGGGAGACTGCACAGGTACCACTGAACATATAGAGATTAATGCAGGAGCTGTGTTTGAGTCATTTCTGCTCCTTCACTCCTGTGTTTCCTCCTGATGCCTTGCTTTGATCATTTGCACTTAACTTGAGGAGAGGTGCCATAAAATGTGATATCTTGACATTTTCTAATCATGAAAAATACTCGGTTGTTTTTATAGCTAGATGTTTACTTTCTGTTTTCTAACAAAGACTTATTTTTGGACTTACTTGTTTGCTAATCATTTTACTGGTCCCAATATGATACCTTCAGTTTTACACTTGCAATATCTTTTTGCCTTACATCCATAACCTGAAATTGGGGTATTTGTGCATTAACTGTGTACTTGAATGTCAGCATTACTTTATTTTTTGGGCTTTTAGAAAGTTTCACACATTATGCATTAATGTACCAGTGATCACATACAATGTGAAATCAGTTTGCGCGACGTCATTTGTTGGTTTGTGAAGCCAGGAGTTTTGCTTTTGAACATTGCCCTTCCCAACCACCATATCCAATGTGTGTACAAGAGTTCAGGTCTAGTCTCATTTTAAGACCAGACCTGTCAATCAAACTAACCACTCCCCCAAAATCTTCCTGTATTTGAAGCCTAATATTTATTTAACTATATTTCTTTTTTAGGGATGAACCACCGGATCACTAATAAAATAGAATTAACTTGTGACATCACAATGGTTTGTGGGAAAATGAATTGATTACAATCAGTGGGAGTGAGTGTTTTTTTGGAGCCACCATCTAGTGGCCATCAGGGGTATTACACACTTTTTTTGCACTTGAACATTGGTCTCATTTTTGAGACCTTTGTCCATTTCTGTATACACTCTATGGTTGTAATGCAGAGGGGGATTTTATATTGTTGCAGATTCCCATAAACGATTGGTGTTAAACTGATAGAATATTTGCCTGAAGAGATTCTAAATGAAAACACTTTCTGTGATTTGTGTTTGATTAACCTGTTTAAATCTAATATTGAAAAAAGTTTGTTTCTGCTGCCTGTGATTACAGCATACACTATAAATCCCACTATAAATCCTCAGACAACTCCACACATGAATAATTACAACTCCTTGCATTATAAATATTCAATGACTCTTGTGAAACTTCACAACAGTTTTTTTGTTTTGTTTTTTATTTTATTTCTGGTCAAGCTGCAAAATCGCATGTCTGCTTAAAAAATAACTATAATCAGAAACTAACCATAAGCTCAAAATGTGACATTGAATTTAGCCCTTAAAATAAATGTGGCATTATTGCTTTGATCATGTTATAAAACTGTTAATACTTAAAAAATATATATATATATAAACCATTTACATTGACATCATCTGTGTTGGTAGAATTTTATAGTGAAATAAATGACAACTTCTACCGTATTTGCTCTCAGAAACATTTCTGTGGTGTTATCATGGCTTTGCAGCTTTGCCAGAAAATCTTTAAAAAAGAAGCTTCTGTTTTGTTGTGGTATTTATGAGACTATGATGCATTTGTTTTAGCTTTATAATAAGAATTGTGTGAAGTGTGTGTGTATGTGTGTGTGTGCGTGGTTGTGTGTGTTTCTTCAATCCTCAGATTAAGTAGAGCACAAGGTACTGAATTTTATTAAAACAAGAAAACTCTCAGGGCTCTAGGAATGATGTCGAGTGGCATAACTCTCCAGGAAATGTAAAACTGCCTTTGGGAGCTCAGAAGACTGTTTATCAAAACTCTGTTTATCGTCTGGTTTAAATCAAGTTCCACTTGTAACGACACATAAACTCAATGACAGCACAAAAAGCCTGTTGGTTTGTGATTATTTGACTGGATAATGACAAATGTTTGTTTTTTGTGTTACGGCATATTTTATCTATACTTGCTTTTAATTTTAAAGTCATTTTAAAAAGTAAAGGTTTATTACATTTATTTTCGAACTATATTCTGTAATGCTGAAGAACTGGAGTATTATTGTGTGGTTATATTTGTGCCTATTAAAGTATATTACATCAAGAATTTCCTTTGTCGTTTTTAGCCAGTGTCTAAATAAGACATAACTTGCAAAGCTAGATCAGGCATCTGTCACATTACTTTATCTGTTACATAACACAGTGGCTCCAAAAAGCCTTTTCCTGCATTCTACCCTCTTTTATGCATATTTATTATTTTTTCTCACAAGCCTGTACTCTTTTGTTGCAGTTTTATATATGTAAATACTTTGCTTTTATTCAGAACTTATATATCTGTAAGGTCATTACTGTGTTCAGATATGTAGCAGATGTAAACAAGTATTTAAAGCATCAGAAACAATCCTACCTAAGGTGAGAACATGTTCCAGTCCTGTGTTTTAAATTCAGGCTGTGTGGCGACAGTGTTGTTTACATGTGAATCACGGATTGTGCCTTTAAAGCCTGCTTTCATAATTAGGGCTATGGTTTGTTGGTCCTAAGGCAAGCTCAAAGTAGAGTGCCTAAATTATTTATATTACAAAAAACACACCCTGTGGCAGGCTGTAAGGAAAAAGGTTGCTAACACAGAGGTGTAAAGCCTCATTTTGCATTCCCATTGGGGAAGGCAGCGTATTTCTTCTTAGTTTCATCAGACACAGATTGAAATCAACGTCATCGCAGATCATTTTTTAATGCTAAGCCCTCCCAGCCATGAGGCTCGAAGAGGGCCATTTCCTGTTTAATTTGGTCAGAGAGCCCACATAGCGTGACTGAGCAGACAGCTTGATGTTTGAAACCAACACAATGCCTCCAGGTCATAATTCTAGTGTGGCGGCTTGTTTCTCATGTTGAGAGGAATTTCTGACACGTCGAAGCGGTTATGGAGGCAGAATTGCGAGGCAATAACACTGAGATATATAGTTTTGGTATTGGCCTCCTCATATTTTAAGGTGATTTATGGGCCAGAATTTAAACAAACAACATTTCCTCAGAGAACGCACTTTGTGTATATACATTTATATCTGCTACTGTTTGTAGTGGAACAAGTTTTATGAGCAAAGGTAATGCATAGCCTCTGAAGTTTATAAAGTTCCTAATTTGTTAGGATATAACTTTCAGCAGAAGTCCGCTTTTGTACCTCAGGGTTAAATAAGGCAAAGCTCCTGTGCAGTCCAAAATGTCTCAACAACCATTTGGTGGATTGATATGAAATCTTGTAAAAACATGCTTATGTGATCCTTTGATTTTTCCCTCAATCACCACCAAGCAGCTTAAAGTTTTCATTTATCCCATGAAATAGCTTTACATCTGTGGGATATGGATTAAGTCCATGGGTCAGAATTTAGTGCTTTTATTCTAACTTCCCAGAGGATGGTCCTGATGTGCTCTCTTAAATTCTCTAGTGCCACAGAGATGCTGGTATTCATGATTTTGAGTGAATGACATGACAAAAAAAGACACAACATAGTGAGAGGATAAAGTGGTTGCAGGTAGACTTGTATCAGAATATGTACATGGAAAAGATATGAGAAATTGGAAAGAAAATGTTCAGTATGTAGGAAATGTTATGAAGAGTTTTTAGTTTCTGAATTGTGTTGTGTGTCTCGATGTTGCTTAATTAAGACCATTGTCTGCGTTGTGTGCCAGTGTGGGGTGCATGTGGCAGTCCGACATAATCTACAGAATGTTAAGCTGTTTTTAATTGTATTACTGAGTCTTACCTGTGTAATGAGCGACTGGCAGATGCTCCAGTAATTGGAGGATTAGGAGGTATCATCGCATGTTAATTAAGATAAGCTAATGCAGACACAATGTTTAAGAAAACGGCCAAGCAGACAAATCGCGCATCTCGAGGTACTAATCATCCGCATTTACATAGACCTAATTATGTTATCTGTGCCGTCTTTGTTGGTCCACGTCCTGGAGCCTTGTCTGTGGGAGACTCCAAATAGGACAAGTTGTTCAGCTCGGGGTTGATGTGTTTCTCTACCATGATACACCAATGAAGTCATGCTGAGGATATGAAGTACAGAAAGGAAAACATACGTACAGCCTCCTACAATCTGCGGTTCTGGAAAATATAGTAGTCTTATCACTTGAAAGACTGCTTTCTGTGGGACTGAGCACGACGTCGGGTTAAGGGTGTTCGTTCAGACAGATGATCTGTGAAATAAGCAACCGTAAAACGCTCTAACGGCATACATCCATCTGGATTTACAGCATTACCCTTGGTTATTACGTGCAGGCCCTGTAGTTTAGAGCATCTTATTTGTACAGAATGGGACTCCACTCCCATAAAACAGTACAGGTATCAAGATAAATCTGTTTCAGCTACACTGAGGAATACCGTTCGTGCCAGGTGTATCTCGATAGCCCTCTGACCTTTGTTTTTTTTCCCCCGCAGGCAGAAAAAAAACCTCGGCCTGTCTCCGAGCGCCGCCTGATATGTCTCTGATATGTCTCTCCACTGTGCACGGCACCCCACTCGTTCTCCTGGCCCAATATATCTAAATGACATGGTTGGGTGCCCGAGTCATGCTGCTGAAAGGCTTTGCCAGCTACTGTAGTTGTTTATTGCCTTTGGGTTTTTGAGTCATTGCCGGTATTCTTTGTTGTGCATCTGTTTAAACCTGTGTGTGTGGGTCGGTGCTGATCTCACTTTGTGGGAAATCAAAACCTCGTTCTCCACTGACTCACCTTCATTTTCTGCACCAAAAAGCTCGGTGCGCAAGGCTGGAGATATTTTTTTATAATCCCATAGAAAGACCCAAACACTCAATTACTTGATCCTCACTACTGTTGCAATTAAACCCTGACATAGTAGCACAGAACTCCAGTGTTGTTCAATAACTAATAATAAGCATCTTCATTATGGGGCACACTGGAGGTTATTTTGAATCACTCCAACGCTCTGTTGTTGATGTAATTAGTCAGATGCCTGAGTACTAAATGAATAGCAATTTGCAGCTGAAAGTTGTCCCTAACAACTATTAGCCAATGCTATATACGTTAATTAAAGCTACATATTTTCTTGTTTTCTCTTTGAGCTTTGTGTCATTAGGTTTGCGCTAACAGTGTGGCTGGCCTTAGCCTGATTATATTCAATAAAGTGGCCTTACAAGCACAGTGAGACAAGTTCCTCTGTGCGTGTGCACTGTGGTAATGTCTCCCCACTGTGGCGCACTGTTCAGGTGGGAGATTGTGTTTACAAGACACAGATTTGGCTCAGGGGTTTTGTTTATGAACAATATTGTCTTTGCTTCCCCGTGGGGTCCATCTGTAAAAAAGTGTTCGGACCAGAATGTCACGCCGACCTTGTCAGCTGCTCCTTTGCACTTCTCCAACAGCGTGTTTGTGTGTGTTTAGTTGTTGTAAAACTACTGTGAACTGACTTTAAAATGAATTCAAAGGAAGCAACATAAATCAAGCAGCGAATAATCATTTGGAAATTGCAAATACGGGCCCGGCACATTAGGACCACAGGGAGCACAGCCAACCATTAGTGAGAGTTTGTTGGTCTCACATCATCAATTTAATTAAAAATCCATTTAAGATGGAGGCCTGGGGAAGGTTTTTTCTTTCCCTTTCAAAGAAGTCAAGACTTCAAGGCCAACAAAAATGCATCTTGAGTTACCATGCTACAGGAATACAGTCATTATAACTCCTGTGCCACATCCCAGCAGGTATGAACACATCTAAAACTGGAGCCCAAGGGAGGGGATGTGGTGGCTCTTTAATAGGCCGCACTGCTTTGTTCCTACCTGAAGAGGCGGAAGCCACCGACAATGGTCACGGAAAGAGAGTCGCAGTGGTGTTTTAATTACACAGGGCTCTCCATCAATCATGCCCCATGTGGCTGACAGTTAAATCCCACCCATATCTACACAGGCACTCCTCGCCCTTCACAGTCCACAGGCTGAGCGCAGCAGCCATGGTCCCAGCACACGCCGCACATGGACCCCGCTTTAGTTCCCCACAGCCACTGATACAGCCACAGACGCAGGGAAGCCACACAGGAGCCAGCAGATCAAAAAATAAAGCAGGGAAAGAGCATGTGTGTGTGTGTGTTGTGTGTGTGTGTGTGTGTGTGTGTGTGTGTGTGTGTGTATGCAACCTACACTGCCACACGACTGCTGCATTGTGGATTTAGTCTTTAAAAAGTAGTGCGGCAAAGCTGAAGTCTTTTTTTTTTAATCTGTGCTTCAAGTGACACCAAACATTAATCCAATATTTTAAGAATAATGCTCATTCTCGTTTCCGCCCAAAGATAGCAAAGAAGATTAAAGCCAGGAAATAAGAAGCTACCACCAGTTAGCTTAGCCTAGCGTAGTCCACAGACAGAGGGTAACAGCTTGCCAGCCTCTGTATGAAGGTTATAAAATATGTGTACCAACTTTCAAGATTATATAATGATGTAAAATATAAAGCTCTGTTAGCTCAGGTGTTAGCTCATGCTGTTCTTGTTTACTTAAAACTAACACCAATTTTGAGACTGCAGAAAGTAACCATGTGGACCATGGGATAGACCCTATTCAATCACGTGACTGAAACGACCCAGCAGCCAGGGGTCAGCCATTTTGGACTTAATAACATTGCAACGTTTGCAGGTACGTCCAATGTGGTCAATGTAAATCCATCCTTTATTTTCCATGAGTTAACCTACAAAACACTCTCAACACAGTCTCAACAGACCTGTATTGTATTCTGTCAGGGATGACAAGTGCTTTAGATGGCAGAAGTTTAGCGGAGATTGCTAGCACCAGCAATGTGCTGAAAGTGGAAAACCTAGATACGACGGTAGACTATCTAGTTTTAACCACTGGCATGCAGTTCAAGGCCTACAAAGGTCTGGATGTCTTCAAGTATTTTGTAGCTGGTTGGATACATGCCTTGGAAAATGTGACGGTTTCTAGGCTTTGTCGGTATCGTCGGATTCTGCATGTTTAACAGCGGCAACTCATTTGCCAACTGATTGTCATCGTGACTTTCTATTGTGCTAAAACAGTGACGTTTGGCAGCCAGATTTGACAGTGCCTTGTTTTTAAGTCCAACATGTTGATATTTACATTCGGCTATGCCAATAGTATACGCAAGACGTCATGTCCATGGGGTCTGTAGTCCCGCACATCACCTTCTGTAAGATAATTACATTTCTTTGCTAACCTAAGCTAAGCTACCAAAGCTTCATATTTAACATGAGAGTGGTATCAGTCTCCTCATTACACACTTGTCTAGAAAGCAAAAAGGCCAGAGGGCTGAACTACTCCCTTAATTATCCTAATGTCTGTTACTTTTTGTCATCTTTCTGTTTGAACTCCATTTGTTGGTATTTTATTGTGTAAATTCATGTCCTGTCTGGACACACAATGGATCACTTGCAGCTTCACAGAAGTAGAAAAGGGAATCAATCAACAAGTTGATACAAGTAATTAAATATAAGCTTAAAAGCCTCAAAATTTTCATGCAGGGGCTCCATTCAGTGCTGACTGTTGGCATAACGGAGCAAATCTAAATGGCATCAATGATTACACTCAAAGTACTGCTGAAGTATCTCACCTCCCCTCTTCCATGTAAAATGTTGAGTGTTGCCAATTAACAATCTGATCCACACTGCAGCAACAGTTACCATAATGTGAACATTTATCTGCTTGATGGAAAATAATCACACACACATAAAACAAAACCAGCCAACACCACTGTGATGATAATAACGTTCACTGAGCAAAATGCAATTTTTCAGCCGACTGCCTTTGTTTAGGAAGTTTTCAGAGATGATTATTATTTGCTCAATTATCTGAATAATAAAAGATCTATTTCCAAAAAAGAAAACATTTCCCACCTTGCTTGTAATTATTCTTTTTGTGTCCTCACTGAGCAATAGAGAGTGTATTACATTCAGGTGTATTTTCACTACTCGCTATGGCACAGAGGTTAACAAGACTTTAATTGGCATTTTCTTCAAAGCTCACAAAACTCTAAACTAGAGTGGGGGGTGGAGGGGGGGTGGCAGGCATTGGAAAATTTAAAAGCACCTTCATACACCAGGTATCATGTCAGTATACTGTGGTATAAGAGACAAGATGAGAGTACTAATGCCTTCCTCCATCAGCCAGCATTAAAGGGAGTAGATTGTGTTGCTGCTTGTGGGTAAATTGCACCTCATAAAATACTCTTTGAAACAGTGATGAATATGTAATTGGCTCCCCCTCCTCAACCATCTTCCTGAGCTAACATTTTACTTAGGAAATGAATATCCTGATGATGCTGTGGTCAATAAAAGCTGATGCACACTCTTGACATTGTTGTGTATTCCTTAAATGTTATGAAAATACAATATACAGAGCAACAATACAATGCTTTGGAGACTGTTCAGTATATACATAACAGGTCTTCTGCCTTGCTAAGGAGGATGAGAACCGGAAAGTTGTGCCTTTTTTTTCTTTTTTCTCAAAGACATGCAGAAATTTCTCTTGGCTTGCTTTGGCCTTTCCAGAACTCTGACGTAAGAAATTAATCTCCAAAATGATACAAAACTTCCAAAGCCATTTAATGTGCACACACATTCTGGACATCTATCTAGTCATGTGACTGGTTGGAAAATCTATCTGTCGTCTGAATGCCGCAGGTCGTCATCGCTGCAGGTCAATCCTGGGAGAATTACATGATTCTAAACCCTGTAATAATAAAATGATGATAAAAAGGTAACAAATGAAACAGGAACCACCTGACATCCTCATATTTTTTTGTTAGTGATTTATCATCAGTCACTTGTGGAATTACGACCGTCCAATTAAATTTAATGACCCTTTGGCAGTTTCGAGTGATTCTGAAGTAAATTTTCTTCTCATTCACCACCTTTGGGTCGGCTTTCTGTTGAGACCCACTTTCCTCTGGAAGGCATAAGGGTGAGTTTGTTACAAGTGCACACAGTACATTATGCCACCTCTTTTAAAGCACTGTCATTTAATCTTTCCATGTAATTGCGCAACTCTTTGGAGTCTCCCAGCTGCACGTCTTGGCACACCCACTTAATGTCGTGGCTGTGGCTTCCTGTCAGTGTGTTAACAGTGGGGTAGCTATTGTCTGAGGGGATGGTGGTAAATGTGGTGAACTTGACTCGCTTTCTCTTGGTCGTGGGAGAGTCTCCTTTGCTGTCCTTGGATATGCAGCTTGTGTCTGCCGCCCGGTGCACTTGGCTCTGCACGTTCTTCTGGGAGGAGCCTCCGTTTAGCAGGTGGCTGCCCTCCTCGAGGCCGCTGCTCGAGTCCATCATGGAGGTCTGCTCCTCCTGCTGGGGCGAAAGGCTGATTTGGCTCTCCAGAAGTTCGGCCTCATTCCCCAGCCACACCCAATCGTGGGCGTGGTTCATGTTCTCCTGACCTTCGATGGAAAGCTCCTTGTGGCGATATTTAAGAGTATAGGAAATGCAATTAATAAGAAAGACCAAGATAGCAAGGCAGAAGACCCCCAGTAGGGCATACATGCCAATCTCTAAGTCCGTGAGCCCACGAGCAGTCTGAATGAGGTCATCGTCCATATTGCGGCCACGGGGCAGATCTACTTGTGCTGGGAAGTCAGCGAAATCGATTGGCACGTTCTGGCTACCGTCATCTGAAAGTTTATCCCCATTGGGTCTACGCATTATAGCGCTTCTAGTAGTGGTGGCCCTCTTCAACACCCCATCCTCCATGTCGGAGATGGAGCTGCCATAGTAGTGAGTGTCAAGGCCGGTCCTGTCCTGGGACGACGAGAGCCTGCCTCTGTTCTCCATATCATCTCCGTCTGGGCCGTAGTCGCTGCTCCCTCCCCTCGAGCTGTCACTGTGACCAAATTTCACCCTGACGTTGCAGTTCCCCGCTGCTAGGATGCTGCGGCGCTTGAACTTCTGGCAGATTTCGGAAACGGTCATTTCCACCCTGACCAGCAGGCCTTGACCCTCCGCCTCGGTCACTATGACAGGCCATTTCCACGATGGTTCCTGCTGCACTGTCACCACTTCTTCATCTAGGGAGGTGGCTGTCAGGACAAAGAAGTCTGGATTGTAGAGGTCCAGTGGCGCCACAGAGCCGTCACTGAACTGTAGCCAGGCGCTGATCAAGGCCTCCTTTGGAAACACACACACATGCAAAGAGAGAGAGAGAGAGAGTCAAGACACAAGACAACATGTTGTGCTTTGGTATTGCAAAGAAATATAAATTATGATGCAAAAATACTGCATCCAAACTGATTTCAAAGAAGCAGACTGGAACCGACAATCTTCAGTGGATCTTTGCTGGGTAATTAGAAAGTCACTCAGATGTTGTTATGCTAATACCTGTTTGTTTCCACTTGTTTTTACTTTCAGGAGTGTATTGGATTATAAAAATGAAGCACATTAAATGATTACTGTCATTTAAAGCACCAGATATACAAAGAGTATATGTATGCTAGTTTCTACTTGTGGAGAGATGGAATAAAAGCTCAGTAAGTTGCATGTTTCTTTGAACTTTGCAGCTATCCTCTCTGAGCTAAAAGGGATACAGATTTGAAGATAGGCAGAAATGATCAAACACTAACATTAAGCATTGTCCACGTGAATGAGGATATGCTTTACATGGGCGTCTTAAAGCAGCCATCTACTGCAGTTTCACAATTTGCCTTTTAACATCACCAAAGGACAAATCCCCCAAAGGCGCACAAGTAGATCTTCACAGTGGTCTGTCAATGCTCTCTAATTACTGACACCAGAGGACTTACAGTGCAGCGCTGCCTGCTTATCTTCAAACTGGGCGTAAGGAGATAGGGCAGATAAATAGCCTTCGCATCCCTCCACAGTTAGAGGAAGAGAGTGAGGAGCAATAGTGGAAAACCAGTTCAGGGAACTTGTGAGAGGACTTGATGGGCAGATCAAAGAGGCCACAATGAGAGTAACCACAGCAAATTAGAGAAGGGGAAGGAATCTGACAGAAGGGCCAAGTTTGGCCTGTGAGTCATTTTTTTTTGTACAGTAGCTGTGATGTTGCGTTGCATGCTCTGAGATTAAGCCTCCATTTCTATTAGCTACTCAAGGAAAAACAGTCTGTCACACTCTGGCTTTGGACAGGGCCTGGAGTTAAGACGGTTTGTGAGAGTGTGGAGCATTCAAACAGACACAAGTACATGAGCACATGCACACACATGCTTTATTTACATATGGAATTGCTCATTCAAGGACTCAGAGAGTGTAACATGCAATCTGGAAGTGAGTCTTTTTCTTTAGAAGGCGTCAGAATCTATATTTTTAACTTCAGCACATAGATAAAATTCTGTCTTTTATCAAATGAAGAATAATTGAATACGCTAGGAGATAATAATTACTGGTGTAAAACAAATTAACATCATTCTCTGTCATAATCAGATCTGGCTAAATGGTGTGTAAATAATTACTTAGTCTTTAATCTATTAAATCAGAATCACCACTCAGTTTTGTAAAGGAGGCTTTGTATTTAACTGTAATGGCTAGGAAAGAAATAGTGTCAAGTCAAGCTCAGGTCTCACATCTTCATTATGAACTTGCTGATTTTCTTCTCACTTGACATAATTTGCCAGAAAACAGACCAAAAAATGCTGATTATATGAACTTAGTGATATTTTATATGGTATTTTAATTTAGCAATATTAAAAAAATGTAAATAATATTGTGTTTACAGTCAGGTGTGACACAGAAAATCAAAGAATAATCATATTTGAAGAGCCAGAATAAAGTTTTGATTCAAAAACAAGATTATTGGTGATTCATTTCATGTTAATCAGTTATTCAGTTGATTGCTACAGACATCATATATCACAGCCTCCTGACCTGTTTGGGGCTCTGCAGAACTTCTTGTGTGGTGGTCGTGGCTAGGATGGCCCTGTTGCTTCCCGTACTGAGCTGCAGGCTCATGGAGAGGCCAGTCACCAGCTGGACCCCCAACTCTGTGATGGTCACTTTGTCATCCACCACGGTGATAGTCTTCTCTGCCAGGATGGAGTCTGACAAAGGAGACAACACCTTCCAGGTCCAAAACAAAAGACAGTGAAGGAAAAATAAAAGAGATGGAAAAATATTTCAGATTACAACTGCAACATTCGGAAGTTAAGAAAAGATGAAAAACATGATTATTATTATTATTTTTTGTTTACAACATTTATCACAAATGCATGATTGTCAAGCAGTAGCCTGTGACTTTCCCTGTAACAATTACAGCTGTATTACTCCGCAATAGTGACTCAACCCATTGTGTAGCCTGTTCATGAAAGCTTTTTCATTTCCTGCTCTAAACACGCAGGGTTGGTGAGGTTTTTCCCAAGAGAAATCAACAGCAACAGCAAACATAGTTGAATAGAAGAAAAAAGAGCAAACACCAACAGAAACTTCATTGACAGAAAATTCAAGTGGAAATACAGAAGTCACCACCGGTCACACTGCATGATTGACAAGTGATTCCTGGGAAGAGGAATGCAAAAAATAAAAAATAAAAATAAAAACACATCAATGAGCATTTAGCTGCAAAGATGTCACCGGCATGAAAAAGCGGATTACCACGAGGACTAGGTGATTTAAGAAAGTGTCTTTCCAAGTGTTTCATCTAACATAAAAGGCTCACAAGCTCCTGTGCAATATGCAAAATGATACACAAAACCTACTTTTTATTTTATCTCTTTTCTCAGGCTGGCTAGATCAAACAGCAGCTCGACTTGGCTGCCGTCCAACCCCCATACCTCCTGCAGGTAAGAATCCATCCCCTTTGATTACTACTGGTAATCCATAGGAGAGAAACACTGTAACCCCAAAACAGAAGCAGGAAGTCTAACTGTGCGTATGACGCGTGCCATGTGATCTGTGTGTGACTCTCCCTGCGAGCACATCCTCATAAATGTCTCCTCGTGCATCAGTCAACGTGATGCGTGGCACAGGTAGTCACAGCTGTCAGACCTTCGCACTCGACATGTTTTCTGGTTTGTGCTTGTTTTGTGAGAGCGTGGAGGGTGAACCCACGTCTGCACGCAGACAGACGGATGAATCCTCGACGCCAGGAAGCAGAACCCACTCTCACAGATGTCATTAGGCGGCTGATATTCATCCAGTTAACGTGAAGAGCCTGACAAAGCAAAAGGCCGAGGAGGGGGAGTGAGGACCCAGTCACCGCTGAGAGCCTGAAGTACAGGCTGTGACACACCAGTGAGCACCTGTCTGCTCTCCACAAAAGGAGGTACTAGTCAAACCGTAGCAGCGACACTGGCAACTGTTTTGTCGTTGGAATAAACAACATGTTCATGTTCCAACAGTAGATTATTCAAGCATTTTACAGTTTCATTTTTTCTGTTGACAGAATAATGTAACATAGCCAAATGTCTTCATACACTGGTTTTAAAAAATAATACAAATAATTGAATATTTCCAATTTGTTGATACATACAGCACTAATAAAATTACAGTTGCAAGACAGAATAATAATCACCATGTTATTTTCTGTAGTTGCTAAAACAAATCTTTACCGAGATCCTCAAACTAACATTGCACTGTGTTTTATATTGTGTGTCTACATCAGATTTTGGGAGAAACTTGACGCTACAGGATTGGATGCAGGCGCTGAGCTTCAACACAAACACAGCAGAAGCTTTGAGAGATTCTAGCGATGTGCAGATTGCAGACTAAATCCATATTTGCTCTTATCATGAGTTGTTTCTGGATCCTGCTCCTCTTGCTCTCAAAGTATTTTAGATCTGTGAACTGCATTCCCACAAGAAAGTCCAAAAACATGAGAATCTGATATGTTGTAGCAAAAAAAAAAAACTCAAAACAAACAGACAATTCAGTGAGATTATTTGAAGGAGTGTGTTTGTGAATATAACTGAAGGTGTGTGCCACGAGATGTCAACAAAACCTCCTCACTGCACAGGTACGCTGTGTGCATGCAGCAGGTTAAAGCTGAACAAGGTAGTTGGTGTGTAAACTGTAATTTGTTTGCATGAACAGTTCAGATAATAATTTTACAGTTTGCTTTTGTTCTCTCCTCCAAATAATTTTTGCTAACCTGAGGGTTTGTTTACAATCCCTCTGACTGAGTGCATTCATATTTTGTGATGCCCCAATAAATTTCATGTTTTAGAAATCTTGCTGCTTCCCCAGCAGCAGCTCAGAAGTTTACCTCAGCTCATTATTACTAACAGGAAAAATAATATTCACTGTGTAATAAAACAGTGATTTTCTTGAACAATACCTATGCAGTTGTTTTGTAGTTAAAACATGGTATACCTGGATAGTGGTCATCCCAGTGTCGAGTCCCACCAGTATCTTCCTGTCCAGTAGCTGTGCAATCTGGGGGTCCTCCACCTTCAGAAAGTCCCACACCAGCTCTGTAATGTCCACCTGCCAATCGGTGCCGAGCATGAAGCTGGTCTGGCCTCGAGGATCAGCTGATTCAGCTACAAAGTGGGTCAGGACTTTGACCATGGCGTGTTGGTACTGCAGAGTGCAGCTTCTCCCTCTTCTGTCTTCGTCGTCCTCGTCCTCGCTGTCCCGCATCGACCTGGCAAAAAACAAAAAAAACAACCTAATGTGCCAACTGGGAACAAGGAACTTCCTTTAGCTGTGCTAATGGCTGACAGTGTTGGCTGACACATCTCAACAGTTTGCAGATAAATATTAAAGAGATGACATGAAATGTATTCATTTTTCAATCTTTATTTAACCAGGCGATTAAAAAAATTTTGAGATTAAATTTGGTGTTTCATGGCTAAAACAGAGGGGAGGTCAATCAGCAAAAGCTACACAGCAAAACACACATTTTCAACACAAATAAATATTTACACAATAAAAATAAACCATAGAAAACGTTTGAGTCATAAAGCTCAGACATGACCTCTTGAGACATGTGTGTATTTATTGTTGCAGGTTAGACTTTATGACAAAGTAATTACATCCCCATCTACCTTAACTGTCATTTGTCAACTAAATTTAAACAGACTAAATTAATACGCTGATAAACATCCAACCCAGACATTTGCATCCAAGTTAGAAATAACGCTGCTAAATGTGTGTGCTCCTTTGAGTGTTCACGTTGAACTGATGCCAGTCAAACACAGATTGGTGGAGCTCATATAGGAACGTTTCCCCGACGAAGATCAAGCCGTGATGCATTGATGTTGATTAAACAAGTACGAGGGGATCAATCCAGAGAATGACTATAGTTTTTCTTTCTCAGTGTCTCTCCTTCGCCATTTTGGAGCGCCCGGTCTGGGTTGTGAATGTGCATACACCTCCTTACTGCCTTACTTAATAGCCTCCCTGATTGCTCAGTTGCTATCAAATCTAATTTTATTACTTTAGGCAACAAATCAGCCACCAGAGGCACAACTCTTTCTCAACAGGAAAATTGCTTTGAATATGACAAAGTAGGTTTAAATGGTTACAATACAGCTGCGATATCATTAGATTTTGCCCATAGCTGCTTTTTTTTGTTTTTGCTTCAACAAACACCTTTATAAAAAAAAAAAAAAAACAACAGATAAAGCACCCCAAGATGTTGAGAAAGCAATGCTTGAACGGTTGATTTGGGAAAATAAATGCTGTTACAGCTCTTCAGTCTTCCACCGGGGCACAGTCAGGATACTCGCGCACGGAAAAGCGCTTTGTCAACACAACTACTAATCATATACTGTACTGTGTAGACTTCCATCCACCTTTCCGTCTAATCACCGTCATCTGTTCCCCTGTCTCCCTCTTCCTCTCTCACATACACACACTAGTAAAGGTTGTGATCGTGATAAAGGGGAGAAGAAGAGAAATTAATCTCTTAATCTGTTTTTCTTGCGATTATCTGCTCCGCTTGTCTCTTTCGGTCTGAATCCCCTGAGAAATCAGACGGCATGTGAAGCCGTGGGAATAAAGATGTTAGCTGCACGCTCCAGAGAAAAGCCAGGAGTACAGAGAGATTTGAAGTTAAGGGCTTAAGGGCTTTGCTGGTGGGACTGAATTCACATGCAACTGAATGACAGCCATTAGTTATTTTTTTTTGTTATAAATAATTTGGTGATACCTACAGCATGCAATGTGCAGAATAATTACTCTGGATGTATGGTGTAATCTGCTGTACTGATGATGTATCAGTACAATACCAATGTATACATGTAGGTACTGGGAAACAAGATGTGAAGGTATGGAATAAAACTGAACGATTTAGGATCTTAAAAAGTTAGTTTTTTATACCTATTCCGATATTAGATAGACTATGACCTGCTGAATAATAATCTGGACATTTGGGATGAACTTAGAGAAAATGTAATTTGTTGTTATTTAGTGAGTGCCTTTTGTATTTTCACAAAAAATACAGTCTGACCTACTGAACAATACTACCACTATTACTACTACTACTACTACAACTACTACTACTACTACTACTACTACTACTAATAATAATAATAATAATAATGACAATAATAATAATTAAAAAAAAAGAGCAGCAGTGTTCAGGCTATAACATAACAGCTGAATTTTTTCCCTGTTTGAGGTTTGTGCTCTCTGTGCTTTTTTGTGTTGACTTTTGGGGAAAAAAAAACGAACAACACTGATTTATGTACTGATGCAGATTTATCAATTTGTCTCAACCTGATTTTTTTACAGCCACATTATATCCTG
>OOFC01005567.1:1711-13848 GCA_900323345.1 Pseudochromis fuscus
CATTACCCCTTTTTCACCAAACAAGAACGGGTGCTAGTTCCTGGCTGGTTCTAGTCCTGGTGGTTTGTTGGTTCAGATCCAGTTTCTCCTATGAACCGGTTTGCTTGTCCACTGGCAAGGAGCCAAGTTAGGGCTGCGTCACCGTAAAAGGTCAGTACGTCACTGCATAGGTAGCCGGTTCACGGTTTATTCATTTTTGGGAAATCGATGTCCTTCCTGGTCACATATGACGGAGCAGCTCCCTCACTGTAACAATGTTTAAATGCTGTTCCTGGTTTTACAAGTCTACATTTGGAAACAACAAACTGGAGCTAGGTCAGGAACTGACAGGAACTAGAACTGGAACACGGTCGGTGGAAAAGGGGTAACTTCCCACCACTTTCCCCGGTCCATTTCCTGTTGCCATGCGACGTCACGTGAAGTGTTAGATACGTAACAGACAGGTCCTGGCAGATATCTAAAGTCCGGTTGCAGCCGTTGTGTAAAATGAGGGCCTCTAGGAACCGATAAGTGGAACCGAAATTATAATTTTTTTATGGGTACACACTAATTTTAATTCGGTTCCTACTTGGAACCGGATTTCGGTACCAACCCTATTTATGACCTTGAACTTGGACCAGTCATCTGAACACTGGATCTACTTGCTGACGATTTTCTGGCTTTTTAGCTGAAGGGTTAAATGTCACAAAAGCTAAAACCTGGAGTTGAGATTATCCCAAGAATGATCCAGGCTGATGTTTTACAAAGTCAGCATCATTATTATTATATGTTAAATCCCATACAATGTAAACAATGTGTTATAAATAGATAAATAAGTGATAGGTCATATTCTAACCTTCAGAGTTCATGTTTCTACTCACCTACTTCGACTTTAACTTCATCTACAGTCAACACAGATTTAAATCCACCACTTGATTAAAAAATAAACACCAACTGTTACATAAATAAATAAAATAATTGGAAAATATAAGCAACAAATCCCCAAAATTGATGCATCCACATTCGGAAATATCAGAATTTAACATTTTTCCTGATCTTACCTGATAGCAAATCAAATACTTTAAATATTCAGACTGTAATTTAACGATATCTCTATGTTCTTGGGTTTTATTGTGATCATAAAACAAACAATGAAAGAAAATAATGTTCAAAAAATTTGGCTGCATTGCTACACTTCACTGTGTGTTGGATGTCAGGTCATCTTGAAAATGCTGGATCACCAGCTGAACCCAGACCACTGTATCAGCCTTTTCCTCTGCTTCCTGTCACACTGTCAGTGCTTCCAGCTCTGTGGTGACGCTCGGCAACATCTCGGTAACATATGCCGGTTGGTGCAGGCTTGTGAATTCATCTTTTTTTAAAGTGATTTCAGACTAACTCAGATTTGAGCCCAGTCAGAGCCATTAGTGGAGGAATATGTTGCACTTAATTATTGAAAAGCAGCTTGTTTAGTTCTGGCCTGAGGCTTTTTTCTATTTATTTTAAGAATTATTAAAAACAATTTAGTCCCCTAAGAACTTAATGTTGTCTCAAATTTAGAGATTTATCCCAGACTGTAAATAGAAATGGACGAAGCAACTGGTTCTCAAGAATCAGACCAGTACCGAAGTGCAAAAAAGTGCAATACTCCCTCTGGCCACCAGGTGCTGACTGTCCTTTATAATCATGAAACACGCAGCCAATGATTGTTTTCCACAAGTCGGTCTGGTGTCATTAGTTAAAGTCCATTCGAAAATAATTTCATAATTAACAAATAGGCTTCGAAAAGAGCAAGATTTGGGGGCGTGGCTAGTTTCTGGTCTCCAGTGACACCAGGCCTGAGTCTCAAACACATTAGTCAGTGTCCTCGGGTTCAAGGGTCAGACCAAATATGGTCACTTCTGGCTCCAATAAACTAACAATAGATGCTATAAGTAATGTTAAAAACTTATTTTCTTTCCATACTATAAAAAATAAAACAATTTCATCTTTGCCACCCTGGTAATGTGACTTAAGGTACATTTCTTGCTCTTTACAGTATCATCATATCTGGATGTAGTATATCTACAGTACACCTCTGAGTCAAACAATGATGTGGTATTAGTCATTAAGAAACTTGGCTGAAGGTCCATACAGTAGGTCCTCTGAGGCTCATATGTTATAATCCTCATTAGCTGATACAACCTGCTCAGTGTCCTGACTTGTAGATGCTCAGATATCCTGAGTACCTTGGGGAAGGAAATGACCAAAGAACTAAAGTGAGGTGAGATGTTTCATCATTAATCTGGAGTCAGTTTGGTTTGTTCACAACTGGATCTTCTTCACTTTTCAACGTCCTGCTCACTAAAAATGTTTGGTCATTTTTACCCCGATCTGAGTAAATATTGGACTAACTACATGCTGGGTTACCTTAACCAAGTAAGATGGGCTGTTTTTGTCCAACATTTCATTGTTTTTACCAGGGCTGTCAAAATTAATGCATCAACGCGAATTAATCCATCATCATGATTAATCTGATTCAAGATTTTAATGCAATTAATCCATCTGCAGCACAGAGTGACTCTGAACGTCTCTGCATTTCAGGCAGTTTGTCCAAGTGCAGTTGTCGTCACACCTGCACCAACAGGAAGTTAATCCTGTGGTGACAGGAAGCAGAACCAACCAATAAAAATGGAGGATGCTAAACAGCAGGTTGGTCCTCTCCATAGGAAATCTGAGTAGAAAAAAATCAAGACAGAATAGTGACTGACACTCTGCAGGAAGAAGTTTTATTGTCACCGAAGCTCTTTCAGCTTAAAATACCACATTAACATGAAGCTTACATTAGCACATACTGCTAGCACTTTGGCTAAGGCATCACCTAGCTTGCGACAAACCACCCTCATGCAAAATGAAACGTGATTAATATAGATTAAAAAGTAATGATATTTAATCGCGATTAATCGAAATTAATCCACAGCAACCCAGTGATTAATCTGATTAAAAATATTAATCTTTTCACAGCAGTAGATTTTACCCAACATTATGTTGCCTTGACCCAATATTTTGCAGTTTTCACCAAACATTTGTAGATTTTACGCAACATTTTGTTGTCTTTATGAAGCATTTTATTGTTTGTACCCAATATTTCCCAGCATTTTTGTTCTCTAGTTAGTCAAATGTTGAGTTCTTGGTAAAAACAACCCAACACTGTGCAGATGTGTGTCGAGCCAGACTTGATGTGTTCTTGGGATTTACTCAGAAATCGTGTGCAGTTTGTCAGTGATGTAGCATCATATCATTTGGCAGCCGGAAAATGACTTTGCCATTTCCATAGTCGGCTGCATGCTACAGTGGGTGGTCTAACTCCTTATATCAGCTCTGCTCTACTTCACGTGGCAGCCTGACTTCAACTGGGTGCCTCCACCTCTAATTTATGGCTGTTAAAGAAATCGACTGAAGATACGTCACAGGAAAAAACCCACAAGACAACTGTTGAAGTAAGGACACATTTTCTTTTGTATCAGAAAGTGAACTTTGACTAAAATCTGTCAAAGCCTATTTACACCTCTGGGCAACATAAGGAACGAGGGCATTTAAGGCTTTTGCATTATTCTATATATTGATTGAATGTCGTGCGTTAATTGTCCTCATTGTGCGAGCAGCTGTTGCCAGGATGTGAATGTCTCACTTTAGATTGAAGTCATTACACGTACAGGAGGTGTTGCTGCATGTTTTTTCCATCAGCGCTGCAGCAGGAAGAAAGATCTGAGAAAGTTTTTCTGAGGCTTGATGAGGCGGCGTTACAGCGGAGCCTTGTGGTTCATGCAGCGAGGAAACAATCGTGAATGTGGACAATTAAAAGCAGCAGGAAAAATAATCAGTCCAGTGCTGTGAACTTCAAAAGGGTGTTTGCTACAACTGAAGACTCGCTGCATGAGGCCATTTCCTCAAACCTCAATGTGAAAATAATTCTCAGCGATCGTTTTCTTCTGGTATATCCTACTGCAGGTTTTTTATCACATAGACTGTTCAATCATGAAATATTCAGTCAATACATTTTTTTCCACGAGTCATTCAGATGTTATTAACGCTTCCTGTCAGTGATCTGAAGGCCCATCTGAAAATCATCTCATCATTAAGTAGATATTAGGTTTCAAAAAGAGGAGTATTTAAGCGTGCGGTTGGTTTGATTGACATATATTTATAGTCTAAGCTAAACGTACAGCTTCATTTTTGCTAATAACCACTTAAAACCATGTTTTTCTAACTGATGTGACAATTACTTCAATGTCAAAACCTTTTGGAAGCTGTAAAATGGTAAATGGAGTACATTCATATAGCGCTTTTATCACCTTAGCTAGCTTCCAAAGCGCTTTACCAGGCATCTCATTCACCAATTCACACACCAACGGCTACAGAGCTGCCATGCAAGGCACTAGCCACCACTGGGAGCAACTTTGGGTTCAGTGTCTTGCTCAAGGACACTTTGACATGTGGACAGGAGGATACAGTTATCTTCGATGCTAAAACAGACATAAACCTACAGTAAATATCAAAGATGAAGACTCTGCACCAGCGACTTCTCTGTGGCTGACCTTTGAGATTTTAGTTTTATTTGTCAGTCCAATCACACCCCGTCAGCATCACAGTAAAGCACCTCACCCTGCATATTCCAGCAAACCTGAACCATAAACCTGCATTAGCTGTGATTTTAGCCATTTTTGGGGGCAGCACAACGAACTGACTTACATACTATGACCTTTATATGGTGTAATCGGTGTATAAATATCCAGCAGACTAACAGCAAACATAGACTGTTTATAGAAATGGATGAAGCAATGAGGTCTCAAAAATGAGCTCAAAAAGGTGCAATACTCCAGATGACCACTAGAGGCTGGCTCCAAAAACTGGCTCCAATTGAGTTCAAGTCAAAAATGGTCATTTTTAATCATGAAATACTCCTGACTCTCACAGCAGCAGGAAAAACACACAAAAAAATCTAACAAAAGCAACCGAAACAAAAGTATCAATTTTTCCACATTTATCATGCTGCAGCCTTATGCTAAAATCATTCAAATTCATTTTTTCTTCAGCAGTCTACACTCAGTACTCCATCATGACAGCACAAACACAGAATTATAAACCTTGTCACAAATGTAATAAAGAAAAACTGAAATATCACATGAACATAAGTATTTGGATCCTTTGCTATGACATCGATTCACTACCTCAGGTGCCGTCCATTTCTCTTGATCTTCTTTGAGATGTTTCTTCACTTTTAAAGGAGTCCACGTGTTAAATTCAGTTGATTGAAGATTATTTGGAAAATCACACACGTGTCTGGATGATGCCTCAAAGCTGACAATAGATATCAGAGCCAAAATCAAACCATGAGGTCAAAGGCACTGCCCGAAGAGCCAGAGACAGGACTGTGGTGAGGCACAGATGTGGGTAAGGCTACAAAGACATGCGTGTTACACTGAAGAGCACAGTGGCCTCCATAATTCTTCAAAGGAAGAAGTTTGGGATGATCAGGACTCTTTCTTGAACTGACTCAACTGAACATTGCCCATGGTGAGAGAGGTGACCGAGAATCCAATGATCACTCTGGTTGAGCTCCAGACATCCTGTGTGGAGATGGGAGAAAGTTCAACAAGCACAACCACCACTGCAGCCCTCCACTAATCTGGCATCTCCTCAGTGCAAAACACATACAAGAGTTCACAAAGAAACACCTGAAGGACTCACAGACTGTCAGGAACAAGATTCTGTGGTCTGATGAAACAAAGATTGAACTCTTTGCCACCACTCGTCACCTGCCTAAGAAATAACAGTGAAGCACGGTGGTGGCAGCATCATGCTGTGGGGATGCGTCTCAGCTGCAGGGACTGGGAGACTGGTCAGAGTTTAGTACAGAGATATCCTGGATGAAAACCTTGCCCAGAGTGCTCAGGACCTCAGACTGGACCTAAGGTTCACCTTATAACAATGATCAATGATCCCAAACAAACAGTGAAAACAACACAGGAGCGGCTTAGAAACCACTCGGTGAAGGTCCTTGAGTGGCCCAACCAGAACCATGACTTAAACCCCATTGGACATCTCTGAAGAGGCCTGAAAATGGTGACTGTCCACCAAAGTTCCCCCCAGTCTCACAGAGGTCTGCAGACAAATAAATCCAGATGTGTAAAACTTGTGGCTTGAGTCCCAAGAAGATCTGAGGCTGTATTACCTGCAAAAGGAGTTTCAGCTGAGTACTGAGTACTCATGTGACATATCAGTGTTTCTTTTTTAATAAATTAACCAAAAAAAAATCTATAATTCTGTGTTTGTGCTGTGATTATGGAGTACTGAGTGAAGACAATAACTGAATTTAAATGATTTTAGCATAAAGCTGCAACATAGCCGCTGTGGAGAGACTGAAGGAGGTCTGAATACTCTCCGAATGCACCGAATATGTAAAAACCGAGCAGTTAGCTAAAGGATGCTAAAAGGATCCAAAGAGACCTGCAGAGCGAGGTGATAATTATCTGTGTGACACCTTTCACATCACACACAGTCCTTGGATCTGTCCTTAATACACAAACATCGATCGGAGCAGCGTTAACCAACAGCAGCCACAATGCACATCGTAATGATTAGCACTTTGCACCAGGCTTGAATGTTCCTGTTTATCTGACCTGTAAAATCACTACTTACTATTGATCCGGTAGTTTTTAAACTGTCAGCTCAACTGTCAGTGCTATAGGTTTTACATTTGCATTTTATTGCATATAGAGCACTTAGAGTGTAAGATCAGATCCTAAGACAACTTCAAATGACTGAGCTTTGTATCGTAGAAGTTTTCTGAAGTCCAGGAAGTAGTTTAAAAGTCTCATTTTCTTCTGGACTTGAAGAAACTGGTGGTCAGTGAGTATTTTTATAGATAATATATTTTTTAAAATTCCTCTTTCCTGCCTCCTTTGTCTGCCTGGACTGAAACTAGACTGTCATGACTTCCTTCCATCAAGAGAAACATTGATTTCAGCTCAGCGGGGATCATGCAAAACAGCCTCTCATTAAAATCATAATTAGAACTTGGAAATGGCACATGGGGTTCAACTCTGGGGCGAACTGAAAATCACTGGAAAGTATTAAACTTGCACTTAGCCTTTTACTCTCAAGCAAAACGTGTGTGATCCCACTTCCTCGAGCAACGTGAGGCGAACGCTAAACGTCTGAGTGTTTATTCACTGTAAACTCCAGAAAACACACAGTCGGTCGTTTAGATTTAATTCTGGCAGCTGGAAAAAAAAAACAACCAGTCGATATCCTTCAGGACTTAGTTGTCAATGTCAAGGGCGTTTGTTGTTTTCCACCTGAAGGTCATTGCTGAGCATCATCATCTGCTCTCACCAAATATCTAACGTCACATCAGCTCTGACGGAGACAATCCTCCAAAACTCCCCCATCAGTTGTGACGGTCCAGTTCAAACAGCACACACTCACATGCATATGAACACACACACACACACACACACTCTGCCCTCTCCCTGTCCCCAGCCCTGGTTGCCTAGGAGACAGCTGAGACGGGGACCCCATCTCATTACACGCCAATAGGGCTGTGTGACTGGCTGGAGAAGGATGTGCGGGATCTTCATCGCCATCTAGCAGCCGAAGCAGAGAAAGACATCTTCCTCTTTCTTTTTTTTTTTTTCCTTTAAAGCTAAGATTCTGCCTGGTAACCCAATATGCTGACTTCTCCCGGCGCCGACGGCCAGCCCTGAATCTCTAATGAGATCCATCGTACTGTGAGGCTTCACAGGACAGAGAGGGAAGTTTAATATGGAGCATTAGTTCAATAGAAGCTTACGGGGAATTGATTGGACAAAATGGGAACAAATTGAGTTTATTAAAGGAGTAAACTTGAGCTTATTAATAATATTTCATTATACAGAGTGAATCTAACCAACTGGTGTACTGTATTCAGGTGTAAAGCACCTCATGTGAGTAATTATATGTGTTGTGCTTGTCATTCTACTACTCACATTACTACACTGAATAATTACTGTGAGATTTTATATACATTATGTACAAAAGATCAGCTATAGGCTATACTGTATATGCATAAAAATCTGTGCAAATTTGTTCATATTTAAATTTTACAATAATAATCTAGTAATAATAATAATAATCTACATTTAATTCTTGAAGTACGTTTTGGTACCTCTTTGGTTTTATCTCCGATATTTGTTGAATGCAGGATTTTGACTTTGTCAGTTTTGTTATTGTGTGTTTTACTGCAGCAGATAATCTTAAATGTGACAGATATTTGGGAAAATGTATTAAATACTCTTATCTTGTGTATCTGAGAGAAAATATCCCAATTTCATCACTTGACTCATGTAACTTTTTATGTTTTCAAGGATACATTGGTTCATATTTAAGGAAAATAAATTAATAAATAACATTTTCTAATTTTATGTAGTTTTTCTGTCACTTTATAAACAGTTGATTTGTCCTGTTTTGTGTATTAAATTTTAAACAAAGTGGAAATCTGTTGTTACATATCAATGAACACTTAATCAGTATTAAACACTTAAGAGTAAAATAAAATGTAAACAATGTTTTACACGTTTATCATAGGAAGAACAAAGCAAAACATTATTTTCTAAAACAAAATCCTTGTGAAATATGATAAATAACACTTAGTACATATCTTTTTTCATGTAGGTTGTTACTTTTTAGATTTTAATACAAATTATGAGTTATAATGTTTTGAATGATGGTGTGAAGTCACATGATCTGATTGTGATTTAAAGTGCACTTAAATAATGGGGAAAACACGATATTGATATTTGAACTGCAGTAAAGTAAAATATGAAATGGCATAAAATAGAAATATATAAAAACCATAAAAGTGTACTAACTATGGAGGGTGGAATGTGCCAAATTGAAAGAAATTAATCATTAATTAATTAAATAAATAAATATTTAATTAATTAATTAAAATGGGAAACAAATAAATAAATATTCAATTAAAGATATAATTATTTAATAAATAAATATTTAATTAATTAAATGTGTCATTAATTATTCAAAATGTCAGTTCATTTCATTTAAAAACCTATATTTTTATTTCACTATTTATGTAATTATTTCATGGTCACAGTGGTCCAGCACATCATGAATTTATTTTATCTGTCAACCTCACCCATCAAACTCAGTGGGCGGGACTAATGCTGACTGAATCACAAACCATTACCTTGGTCTGTCACTACTTTCCAAACATGGCGGCCATCATGGAGGATCTTCATTAACTCTCTTAGACCTTGCAGGTGATGTAGAGGCAGGAGTTGCTCAATCAAAGCATGTGACAAATAAAGCAGAGGAATTGATGGAAGTTCTGGGAGTTATTTCTGCTCTTTCCCACCAAGATATTGACCCACGAGTGTTTAGAAGAAGTTCTCCAGCATTTGTCCAGGACCAAGGCCCAACACACACCCGGACCAGGACGCCTGGCTTTTCACCTCACACACTGTACAGACACTGAGGTGTAGAGCTAAGTCCCTGCTGCACCTTCATCACTCTTACCTGCAGCTACTATTTTTTTCCTTGGCAACAATAGAGTTTCGAATAGGGATGCAAATTATTGCGTAATTCATTAATTGATAGGTGTTTCATCTTATCGATCGATTATTGATTAATTGATAAGCAGCATTTTTTCTGAGAAGCTGAATTTCCCTCTGAATCAATAGTTCCTTTCTACATAAATGCTACGAAAATCTTTTCTATGAAAGAGAGAATGCAAATCCTATTCCTTAATACAAGATTTATTCTTAACAGCAGGGAACAACACATTCACAAATGGAGCAATGCAATAACAAGGGTACTTGAAGGCTACTTAAAACATGAAAATCAATAAATGCACTGTCTGTTCGAAGCAAAACAAACTTCTCAAATAGTACATTCATAAATAGAACAAAAATGAAGGCGACTTAAACTTGTATAAAGTCGCAGTATAATAAAATATATCAAATAAAGTCTGAAAAGAAATTAAGTGAGTGAAACATGGAGCTGAGTACAAACTGAGTGGTGTGGGGCTGTTTGCTGAGACAGTATTGTACACAAGCAACTACACGCCCATGAGCCCCCATGTTTCCACAGTTTGGTTCAACTTGTCAGCTAAATTATGTCTCACTGGCTGCTCTCCGTGAGTAGGACTGCTGACTTAACCTGCCAATCCGCTTCAATGTAGTGGCATCTAACTGTGATGTAGCTTTCTGTGTTCAGGGAAGTCCAACAGTCCATTGTGAGGGCCACATTGCAAGTTGTGTTTTTAACTCTTCCTTCTTCCTCACGTAGCTTGCTTCCACGTGGGTGGTTATTGTTGTTCTAGAGGGAATATCATACCCTGGCTCGATGTACTTTATTACCTCTCTAACCCCTCTTACCCCTGTCCCTCAACCACATTTATGTCTGTATGTGTGCAAGTGAGAGTATAAAACAGACTGCAAGCATCAACCAAAGTAACAAAACCAAACCCATCTCATATGACTTGATGCTGTTGTGCTACATTTGACTTGTTTATTAATGCTAACACAATGTAGAGAACATGCAGGAAAGGAGATGTGTAGCTGTAAGTTGAGTCTTTTCATTGTAACAAAAAGTTACATCAACATGAAACTGATCCAATCAACTTAAAATCATGTAGTAAGACTTGATGTTGGAAAAACACAATATTTGAAGTGTGTGTGTGGGGGGGGGGGGTCCCCATGACCACCAGGGGGCCCCAAAAGTGTTAGATTGCTGTTTATTTTTTCGATGCATGAACTATGATAGTTTTGATTTATGACATTTTAATTTATTAAGTCAGTGGTGTGTCTTCATAGAAAACACACTATGATGTTTACAGATTCCATCGCCATAGCAACCAGCCACCACCAGAAAATTTGTACTTGAAGCTCCATAGCAACCGTGACAATATCTCCAGATGGAACATTTTGATAGGAAGCTCCATAGCAACCGTGGTAATATACCCAGATGGAACATTTTGATAGGAAGCTCCATAGCAACCGTAACATCACCAGTCCTCCTTTGATGAGTTCAGCTCTTGAGATTGTCATATCACTTCGGCACTTCAAGAGAGCAGCACGCATTTCGGCCAGTGAGCAGCGTTTTGAAAACAGTTGTGGTTTATTCGTGATTTCTTTGATTGTAACTCTACGCTACATAACTAATATGGCTAGTTACAACTCAAATGATCGATTCAGGATGAATGCGCCTCAAAGGAGAGCAGGGAACCAGGGCTACTGGAGTAATCCCAACATGCTTCATCAGGAAATCGAAAGACTGAACCAACTGTTGTCCATCGAGAAGGAACGATCCTCCAAACTTGAACAAGACTTGGAGGAACGAACC
Organism: Pseudochromis fuscus; assembly: GCA_900323345.1. Lineage (NCBI taxonomy): Eukaryota > Metazoa > Chordata > Actinopteri > Pseudochromidae > Pseudochromis > Pseudochromis fuscus. The sequence goes on from OOFC01005567.1 coordinate 13,073, forward strand.
TTCCAGTGGAACAGACAAAAAAACCTCAAAGAAATGTTCATCAACCGAGGTAAAGAAACTAAGATGGAACTGGAGAGGCTGCAGAAATACTCGGACCCGGACACTCTCAGCTCCGCAAGGATCGGCTCCCAGGTCCACAGCACCATCAGACAGAAGAAGAAAAAGGATCTCCACAAGGATTATGAAGAGCTCAAGGTGGCGTACATCATCAGCCAGCAGAAATTTGAAAGTGACCTGCAGGCAGAGAGGGAGAAGGTCAAAACTCTGCAAGAACCACTGGAAAACAACCAAGATCTCCTTGAAGAACTGGACAGAACGAAGACCGCACACCAGGAACTGAGCCTTAAATATACGTCTGATGTCCTCGCAGCAAAGAAGGAGACTGCAACTCTTCAGCAACAGCTTAGAGACGAGAAGAGAGCTCGCCACCAAGCACTGGAGACGATGCAGTTTTCGTACAACCAGCTCAGTGAAAAATATGAAGAAAAACTCTCAACAGAGAGGCAACAAACTGAAGCTCTCCAGCGTCAGCTTGAAACTCTCCAGCATCAGTTTGAGGAAGCAAGCACCGCTCACCGTGAAGAAATGGACCGAATGAAGACCACACACCAGGAGCTGAGCCTGAAGTATGAGTCTGATGTCCTGGCATCAAAGAAAGAGATGGAAAGCCTTCACCAACAGCTTGAAGAAGAGAAAAGAGCTCACCACCAAGAACTGCAGGCGGTGGAGTTTTCATACAACCAACTGAGCTTAAAATATGAAACGGACATCTCAAC
>OOFC01005568.1:2811-16694 GCA_900323345.1 Pseudochromis fuscus
TAGATTTGCAGATTTATATGTAGAAGAGCAGAGTGCAGAGGAAACACAAAGATCCAGCTGTCCAGATCAAATTGACGCTAAGGGCATTTTAGCCTATATGCAGTGTGCACCTTAACCTTCCTCAATCTTAACCATGCTGTAGTTGGCATGTGAAGCTGTAGCAGAAGGTACAAATTTCATAAACATAACCACTGTGTGTAGGTGTTTTGCAGAATCCACTCCTCCCTGGCAATACAGTTTGAAAAACTTTTGTTTGCACTCTACACATTAGGATTGTATATATTTTGTTATGTGCTCTTTCCTGCCAAACAACAGCTCTAATCTCTTGTAACACTCTATAAAAGTAGTAACTACTTGGATCTGGTCATTTTTGGCATCTGTCCATACTTCTGCTGCTTTTTGGAGTCGGGGGAATCCCCAAAGATCTGGTCTCAAAACCAGTAGACCCATCTATGGAGCTGTTAGGACTGAACCCCTTAGAGACCACATGAAGTGTACTCACCCTGTGCACTGGGGTCTGCTGCAGCTGAGAGGCAGCAAAGAAAAGAGGGAGAGAGGTGAAGAAAAGAAAATGAGGAGTGTTTAGATGTTTACATTTGATCACACACTATAAAAAGACCTCACACACAGCCAGTGACACATCCAGTCTGGAAAACCCACACACAAAGCCCTAAAGTAGTAATTGTTGTTGTGAGTCCACACCCAGCGAGTACCTGCTCCCTGCCCCAACACTGCCTCCCTATGGACGACTGGTGAGTGTGCATGCATGTGTGTTGGTGTGCATGAATGTGTGTGTGATCCACGGGTAGAGGGGGCACTTACCAGCCACACATACCAGGAGTGAAGACAGGAAGAGCAAAATAGTTTCCATGGCAACTGTTGACATAGAGTAATAAAAAGGGAGGGTGAGAGAGGATGAAAAAAAAAAAACACAGTAAGAGAGAGAGGTTTTTAGTAAGCTACACTACTCCAACACATGACGTCTCCACAATCTGGGACATAAACAATAACAATGAACAGACACATGCAGCACAGACTATAGCTGCGCATTTAGTAACCGGGGAAAGTGGAATCACATCACACATCGTTGGCTCCGTCCAAATCTCTGGAGGTTGTCTGATGTAAAAAGCCTGCAGATATAGTTTTTGTCTTGCATAACGATCCATGTTCAGAGTCATACATGTTCTCTTTTCTTGGCAGAGATTACTCCGTCCTCCCTGCGGACACCACGCAACCTTGGCCTATTTTCATGTAGGCAATGTAGTGCACACACACACACGTCTCCTACAAAATGTGTTCATAATCAACTGTTTTCCATTGGCAAATGTATTTCTGGAGGAATGTGTTCGGGGACATTTTTAGCCACACTAGCTGCAGGAAGGACAATGTGAGAGTGTTGATCAGACAGCTGGTGGTTTTCACACTTTGACCCAGACTGAAATATCGCAATTATTTTTAAATAGATTGTCATTAAATTTCGTCACGGCAAGGCGGGTTTCAAGAACCATTCGTACACATAGCAATTCAAAGTGCTTCAAATGAAAAGAAGTGACATGCAATTTATTATGAAGTTTCAGGTTTGATTCAAATTAACTGACATTTTTAGGGGACTGCAGGTTTTCAGGAAGCTTATTCAACAAGTGGGGACCATTAAAACTAAAAGCTGCTACACCTTGTTTGGTTTGAACCCTGGGAACATTCAGCATTACCCATATGATCTGAGGAGTCTAAACACTTCGTAACATAACAGCAAATCAGATACATGTTGGTCTGAGACAGTTTAGTGCTTCACAGACAGGGTTTTAAAATCTACCCTCTGCTACACAGGGAGCCACTGCAGTGATTTAAGGACCACTGTGATGTGCTCCACTTTCTTGGTGTTAGTGAGGACAGCATTTAAGATGCACTGCTGCTGTCTGGTTGATGTCTTAGTAACACCAGTGAAGACAGCATTACAGTAGTCTGATCTGTTGAGAATAAATGATTGATATCTTACACACAGAAACTCTTTAATTATTGCTCTGAAGATTAAACTGTTACTTGCAACAGAGGATGGACTGTGGTGGTTCCCTGAATTAACATTAATGGGTTTAAGTAAAATCCAACAACACAAATTGCCATCAGAGTCACCACACACATCCATGTACCCTTCAAATAATTTTTGTTATCCCTTTATAATTCCTCTAAAGCCATCATAAGGTAAAATTTAGATTGTATGGTAACAACTCATGACATTCCCATTCCATCCACAGTACAGTGCACGCTAATGTGCTAATTTAAGACAGTGAAAATGACAAACATTACGATTAATGCACATCAGTATCTTAACATTGTCATGGTAAATATGTTAGTATTTAGCCATAGACTGAATATAGAAAAGGACAAAGTAACAGGTTCTTGAAAATGAGGCCGATGCAGACATGAAAAAATTGCAATTCTCCTGACGACCACTAGAGGCTGGCTCCTAAAAAGTTTTTCCACCAGTCATTGTGATGTCATTAATTAAACTTCAAAACAATATTTAGGGGTGTGGTTAGCTTGATCGACTCATGTGGTCTCCACTGAGACCAGCGCTGAAGTCAAGTCTCAAACACATTGGGCAGTGACCTCAGGTTTATGGGTAAAACCCGCCTCCTCACTCCTTTCTTCATATCCAAATATGGTCACTTCTAGCTCCAAACAACCAACGTGACTGTGTTAAAATGTTAAACTCCTTCAAAACATGAGTCCACAAACCAACGGGTGATGTCACGTTAACATTGTCCATTTTATATACAGTCTGTCTGAATTTAGCGGTTAGCTTTAAACCTTGCTCTGACAAGGTCACTAGCACTTCTGTAGATGATTAGTCTGGTTTCAATCATGATAATTAACCATTTATATCAAACCTCGCTGCAAAATGTTAACAAAGTATAAACTGATTCACGCTGCACAACGTTCAACCTACAGAAAATAAATACTGGAAATCTGGAACCATGTTTAAGAAAATCAAAGTACTAGATGAATGATAAGCACTCCGTGACTTTTATGTGCACAAATGTATCTAAAGCCACACTTCACTTAATTTGAATGTGCAAGGCCTGACATTTTTCTACTCCCACAAAGACAAGTTCAAAGGTGGTGGTAACAAAAAGTCACAAATCAATATCTATGAATACTCTAATTCCCCATCAAATTATTCAGGGCCAATAAAGTGTCTGATAGTGTGTAATTACATCAACCTGCAGGAGCCCTCGAACAAACAAACAGTGAGTACTGAGTGTGATGGTTCAGCAGATGGATACAGACAGGAAACATGATTTGACAGCAGTACATTTCTTGAAGCATATTGAAGCTCCACAGTGAATTAATAGAACATGACAAGTCTACTCTGCAGCATGTATGCTCTATACACACTGAGCCTCCAGGAGTCCAAAGGGTTTTATATAACTGCTGTTAGAGAGGGCCACAGTCCTGTCCACCTGTCTTTATTTCTTTCCATCTACCTGACTGATTGGACCTCTGATTGACTGGCTGCATTTATGTCCATCCACCCATCTGCTTGTTTGTTTGGCTTCAGCAGTATCACTGGTGCAGGACATAGTGCACTTAAATGAAGGGAGTCCATTATAGTCATTAGCAGATCCATTCCTGTGCAGTTGCAATCTGTCTGCTGGTGCCTTGAGGCTTCAAACAGACTCAGGCAACACAATAGTAACAAGGACATTTCTTAAGTAATGTGACATATGATGACAACTGAGGAACAGAAGATGCTATGACACCCATTAGACTAAATATTTTGTTCAACTGACTGTTCACTGATCTATGTTTTTATTTGTTGTTTTGCTTTGTTTTTATCCTGCATTATTTTCTGAGTACATACTAAAATATAAAAATCATTTAGCATTTAGACACAAAAGAAATGTTTTCCTTGAGTGAGGATTTTTATCACAACTCCACAGAAAAGGCAGAAAGTCTTTTCTCGAGGTCTTTTTTAAAATTGCCTTGGTGTATTCTTTTACAGTGAAGTTAAAAGCCGAGCGTGGATATGAATGATGAGATGTGACAATGAAGTCTTTGAAGGCATGTCTGTCACATTTGTACAGCTTGAGAGAGACATCTTTTTTCACAGCGGAGGTGATGATTGATGGCTGGCCCCAAACTGTAACATCGCTTTCATTTAGTTTCGACGTATTAATAAATATGATCCAGCTCAAGTGCAGCAGACAGGAAAAACTGGGCCGAGCGGTCAATACGCAGGTCATCTATGTTTACTCTATCAAACTGTTGGCTTAATTGAGTAAACATAGCTGAGTTGTTTTTGGTCACAGTTCACAGAAGGCGGCAAGCACAGAAATAATTTAAAAATATTGACTGATTCCCTGCCATTGCAAATTTGAAACTTGCATTTTGATATAGTTGTTTACAGTTGTCTGTTGTTTTAAAAAGGCGCTAACTGAGACATACGTTCATTTAAGGGTTCATCTTTAAGGTTATACATGTTTTATTGCTTTATATTTCACGCAGAGAGAGTGAGCTGCCAGGATGATACATGCAAAATAGATAAATAGCATTTGATTTGAGAATGAGGCATCTTCCTTTTCAATAGCAACAGGAGTCAATCTTTCACCCTTCTGCTTTCAATCATCATGGTGCTAAACACATATTGTGAAAATCACTAAGGGTGTTAAGAATAAATAGAAAAACATGAATGAAGAGAAGAAATAAAAAAATAAAAGTGGAAAAAAAGCATTCATTCCCTCAGAGCTTGCGATGTTTTGTAGCTAGTTGTTTTTTCTTCCCTGACCATGCTGCATTTCTTAGTACATTACCACCACCTGTGGATCAATACAATAATGTGAAACTGTTGCCAGGTATACAGATCACGTCACTTTGATTTGTGGTATCTCTGTGAAACAAAATACTGCTCCACGGCATTACTAGAAGTTATATCCATTAAAGGGAACCTTTTCATTGAGAAAATTTGCATAAATTATGCATTTTGATCTACTTATTCGTAAACTGTTCTTTCACTCCTCCAGAACTATATTTAGCTGGAGAAGTATGAAATAATATGTGTTCAGCCGGATGCCCTCTCTTGTACTGGTAATTCAAAGCTGCATCTATCACTGTGATAGTAATGGAGGGGGAGGATGTTTGAAGGAAAGGAGTCATAGTGGTGGATGGAGAGTGGCCTGATGCTCGTTTGCGTCTCTTCTCACTAAGGCACTTGTTAATGGCTTTGATGTGACAGTAAGTGTTCAGGGTTAAGTGGCACCAAGATGGTGTGGGGTTAAAGGCCGAACAATCCGTCATACTCAAAATACACAGGGACAGAGAAAGCAGCCCTCAGACCAAATCACAACTCATACAATTGGAAATTTTCTTAAATAAAATATTAAAGTGATTCTTGAATTCTCAGATCTTTTTCTAGACCAATATACATTGTTATACATTCAACATCAGCCAAGTGATCTTTGATTTTGCACTGTATTTCTGTAGCATATTCACAGGGCAGTACTTTTGACACTTTTAAGAGCATGAAACAATCAAGTCATTGTATATCATTTTGATGTTACATAAACTAAACACAACACAATTTTGTATTGTGTTCATTTGTTTTGTTCTTTTTCTTTTTTTTTAATTTTGTGACAAAGCTGGAGTACCAGAAAAAAGTATACTTTTCTGACCAATATTTTGACCCTCACATAAAAAAGAAAGAAATCCCAGTAAACAATGTAACCTTTGTTTGTTAGTATTTTGAAGCATTAGTGGGTCAGTCTCATGTTTCCTGTAGTGTTTGGCAGCATGACAATGCCCTATTTAATATTCTTATTCCTGGATGATATATGGCACCTGAGCAGTTGCTTCATCTTTCCTCAATTTTATCTGCACTATTTAGCAAGATCAAGTTCCCAGGCCAGGCTTCGCTTTGTCTGAGAGGAGAGGACAAGAAAGGGACAGACAGGGTGACTGCATTTGTTTGGGAAGGACAAGGAAATATCAAGCAGGGGGGCTGTTTTCTGTAACGTGGGGATGAAAAGGGGGGAGGCTGAACGTCACTGAGAATGGGAGACAAGCAGACAAGGGATAGACATCGTCTGGTAAGGGAGGACAGGCAAAGGGCACACAGAGGAGACACTGTCTGGGGGAAGATGACTTTGGAAGGGCAGTCTGTTGTATGATAGTGACATTTCCAATATGAAATGCTTAGGACATTGGAAAGAAAGGTCAGGGGAATGTGGTGAGGTACATTTGATGTGGGAAAGGAAGAAACAAGACGGCGATCAAAGAGACGACAATAAGTCAAAGCAACAGGAGCAGTGAGACGATAAAGTAGACAAGGGCAGCAGAGTGCTCAGCAGCCAGCGAGACATGAAAACAATAATGATCTAACCTTTGGCACTGTGCTATTTGGCAAATGTGTGAGTCTCTGGCATGCTTAAGATGAGTGTGACACCAAGACATAAAATTGGAGACTAATGGATTATGGATAAAGCAAACAAGGTCATGAAAGAAATACTCTATTCAATTGACTTTATGCTTGATGTCCCATTGTATGTGTGTTTTTGCAGGAAGCCACGCCCCACCAATCCCTCTGTTTGTGTCATTAGGATCATATCAGTGACTCATAGACTACAGGGGATTTGAAATGTGATGGAGGTTGTTATATTAAAACCATATTGATATCATACCATAAATTACACCTGATTAAAATTTGTAAAGGGGCAGCAGAGCCTGTCACAGCATCTACCTAATAATGTGTGTTCATTTTAACTGCAAGGTTTTAAATATTGAATGGCATTATTGCGCCATAACTCCCTCTATTTTCCTTTTACACTTTTGTGGCTGTGCTGATTTCTTCAGGAGGAGATTGGTGACCAGTGACCCTGATCCAGTGTCCTTTATTTCATCATCACAACAAACGCAGGAAAGCAAAATAGGTCAAACAGCAGGGCTCCACAACCTGAAAAAAAAAAAAAAAAATCCAACCTACCCCCTACATCTGCCATCGTAATGTTGTTACATCACCATGACAACAATGTGCGTCGTTGCATAGTGTCAAGATATCGCCATGGTAACTGTCTCCAGCTGAAAAATTCTGGCGCCGAATGAGAAATGGGTTAAGATGATGGGCTCATGAAAAAGACACAAGGACATAAACAGGAGCAAAGGGTGTGGCGCGCGCGTTATAAACTCAGAATAACTCGGCTGAAACGTCGCTTATTCCGAGATAGCTCGACATACATTCATTTATAAATAAACACGTCCGCATTGAGGGGGATGGTGGTTGTAAATTCGGCGGCTGTTGTTTTCTTGTCTAAGTTGCGCGCCGATGACGGACCTGAATAACGCACGGATAACCTCTCCATTATGATGTCGACGCACAGCCTACATGGCACTGCCCGATAAACACACGTTGTTCGCTTTGACTGACAGTCTCATAACAAACAACTGGCTCAACATATTTCAGCATCAGCCGCGTGACATCAGCGCATTCACCCACTTCTGCGTCTCTCAACCTGTGGATCATTACAGAAAACATGAGCCACCATCCATCCGCCGTTTCTTTTTTTTCTCTCTCGATAACACCGTTTACAATAACATCAGTGTCACCAAAACACTGGGATATCTGGGATTTGGATTGTAACTTTATTGTTTTAGGACAAATCATGGAGAAGTCAGAGAAAGTGAATTATTCACGCTTTGATTTTGCAAATATTTTCCTGCCGCGCACCCAGTGAAGGTTACAGTGATCAGTGCCAACAGACACACCCTCACGGTACAAGCTGCTGGAGCGTGGTAAATAACAAGTAGCGTTACAAATGACATCTGTGAGTTATTATCACCATGTCCACTCGGATGTAAATATTACAGACACACAGAGGTTGGCGTGAAATAATTACACTTTCACAATGTGCGCGATCCACCAAATATCCCACTAATTACACTGTTTATTTACATTTGAGCTATACAAAATCAGCCATTGTAAATACATTTTAAAATGTATCTATGCCAATCCATCCTCATCCAGGAGCCCCTATAACCCATGACTACAATTTTAGAAAAAAATTGAATAATATCACAATGTAAGACATCAAATAGGTGCTTATCAACTTACCTCTTGTTTCTCCAGTGGATCGTTGGCTAAACAAACTGATATCCACCCACAAAAATCAATCAGCTTGTCTCACAAGGCTGCTGTTTCAAGTATTCTCATCTGTCAATATGTGCACAGCGCTCACATCTACTTCTCCTGGAAAAAAGAGGTGTGATGGATAACAATGTGACTCCTGGAGTGACTGCTTGTTCAGTGCGTTGAATCCTTTTTGTCGCTCTCTCTCTCTCTCTCTTACTCCCTCCCTCATTCACACACTTACATTCACCCCAGACCCTCCAGTATTGTGCAGTATTACACATTTGTAATGAAGTCCTTGATGAGAATTTTCCTTCATCTTTATTGTATATATATATGCAGTGTATAAGGCTCCACGATTCAACAGATAATAATGACATAAATATGACATAAAGAACACACACACACATACAATGACATGTGATGCAACTTGAGGAAATTAATAAAATTCACAGTGTGAGTATAAGGGAGAGGTTACGGTGAACAGAGTCCCAGCTCAGTAAAGGAGTCAAGGGTCACATGGCTTTCTTTCCTCACACAGCGAATACATAAAGTGTCATTTTTCTTAGTTTAATATAGTAAACAATGATCAACATTGAAAAGCCTCAGATGTGTCCCTGAGAGAGAAAAAAACACACTTCTATAATCATTCTTAAAGCAATTACGGAGATCACAGGAGAGTCAGCTGTGTTTCATTGGCACAGAAGTAAAAGATAAGTAAAAGGGACAAGAGGAATAAAGTAAAGAATGCAAGACTGAAGTCAGTGCATTGATTAGTTTGTATCAATAATCTGGTTCTGGCACTGTAAACCACACAATAGTGTTGTGATGTAGAATAAATACAGATGATGCAGGGCACCCAAAACATGATTTCTGTGCTCAACATGTGCATTTTGTCTTGCTGCTACTCCCTCAGGTCAGCATGCAACTTTTCATGTGTCCGGCAATCAAACATCCTTCTATGTGTAAATCCATTCATCTCTCTAAGACAACTTCATAGTGCACACTTCATTGGAGAGGACGGGAAGTAGACCAACAGAAGACAAAGGGACATCACAGCCCGACTTGCTGCAGGAAGCACAAGAGGATTAAACATGGTCAAAACTTGTGCATACCAGTCATCTGGAAACAAGCTCTGCTACAGTTTATTCGTTTCTCACCTGTATAGTGCTGTAGATCCAGGGCAGAAGACTTCTGACGTTGGTGTAAACACCAGGCTTGTTTACCCGTCCACAGCCAAATCCCCAGCTGGTGATCCCGATCACAAACCAACGGTTCTCTGATTCACCCTGACACACCAGAGGTCCACCACTGTCACCCTGAGAAGACAGAGTTTGCATTTAATTGACATAATGTTTACTCTCAAAGTTCAATTGGTGTTCAAACCCTACTGAATATAAATCTAATTCATATTTAATTACTGTTGACTGCTCACCTGACACGAGTCTTTGCCTCCGTCCAGATCTCCAGCACAGAGCATGTGTTTGGTCACTCGGCCTCCATACACAGGGCGACTGTTACACTCAGTCCTACTGATGATGTCTACGGTTACCTCCATCAGATCTGTTGAGGAAGTCTCTTTAAAAAAAAAAAAAAAAGAAGTAATTTTATCATTAATACATCAAAATATCAGCTGAATATATGTCAGACATTAGACTGAGTTACACTGTTAGCATTAGCTTGTCCAGTAGCATTTCCTTCCTCTTTTGTCTCCAGTTGTTCAGATTGATCGTTGTGCTTTCCTACATTCCCTGTGAGCCATCATTACTGATTATTATTAACTATCCTCCTCAACATATACACATTAGTCACTTCCTGGTAGATCCAGGTTTACTTCAGGGCTCTGAACATTTCTTGCCTGTCAGCACTCGTTTGTCTTGTCTGACTGCATTCTTGTTGCTAGTCATAATCCATCCTTGTGAAGCTATTGGGGATGCAATAAAAAAAAAAAAACACACCCTATGACATCTTTTGACACTTCTACTATACATATACCAGCTTACCTGAACCTTCTTCAGTGGTGCCAAAACCCGAGGTCCAGCACCGTGTTGCTGGAGGAAATTCCTGGTCAAAACCTGGCAGACACGCTGGCTGAATTTTATCTGGAAAACACAAAAAGAAGCATTTAACTTTAGCAAACACATCAGCAGCCCTGTGTGCTCAAAAGGAAAGTACTGCGCACACACACACACACACACACACACACAGGCACATGTACACACTCGGCTCAGCAAACCAGATTAGCAGTATGACTGTGGATTTAGCACAGACATTTAAAGCTCAGACTCACCAGCAAGAGAAAAACATTTTCCTAGCAGTCAAATTCCTGATTTTATTTTTATTCTTTTTAAACCCTGCTGCACAATTTAAAATGTTGACCGTGTGTCATAAAGGGAAACATTTTAATAAAGTGAAGATGCAACTGACCATTGAAAGCAACTGGAGATGTAAGCTTGAGTAGTGCAATATCTTGGTCATTAGTGTCAGTGTTGTACTTCTTGTTGAGGATGATCTTCTCCACGAGGAAGGGCCGAGGGAGGCTGCTCAGAGACACAACTCCACCGTACACCCTCCAGTTCCTTGTGGAGAGATAGCTTTCACTGCAGAGAAAGAGACTGTTCAGTGGAAAGCAACAGATTCACATGGTATTGATAGCAAATAGTAAATGTGTCCATTTTGCACCACTACAACTTTCTCCTATTACAATGTACAGGTTGTATTCCAAGATTGAACAGTTTGATCAAGGTGGTGATTAAAGCAATGAAAAAGAGTGCGAGGGCAGTGTGTCAGGCACCTTGGAAAACAGTGGGCAGCTGTAAGCACGAAATCAGGAGAGATCAGGACTCCTCCGCAGGTGTGGGATCCCTGGAAGTAGAGTGACAACTGCCAAGGCCACTGACCTTCCTTAGCTGCAGAGCCGCCAATGATTCGGGATGTAGACTGCTGCTTACCACAGTCTGGAAATCACAGACAAAAAAACAGGTGTACAGTCATAAAATAAAATGTTGTAATAAAGAGTGAGAATTATTCCCAGTGGTAGTTTTATGAAACAATGGTGGCATAATGATTATTATTTTACAAATAAATAATTCAGATTCATTGCAAATTTAAGAATAAATAAAATAAGTGTCAATCCCCCCCTTGGGTAATAGTTAATTTTACAACATTTCACATAATCAAAATACACTGCAGTGATCGTGAGGAATCAAATATTTGTGTTTTGCTCTTGTGGTTTCAAATGGTTGAATGTGCAGTTGTAGGCTTGTGTGTTTGCGAGATGGAGACAAAGAGAGAGAGCGAATACAAGCCTGTGTGTGACACATGGCTGTAGGAACAGATGGAGGCTCCTTACCCACACACTGCAGGGAGACAATCTCCTGGTTTGGACAGGAAGAGCTGCGTAATGCCACAACAAGAAAAACACACCAGTTAACATGAGTGCATGCAGTTAACAGGTGTTAATGTAAACAAATACATTTCACATGATGAGGTTTTTACCTGACTTGCACCTGACCCTGGATGAAAGAAGAGGATTTGTTGGTCAGTATTAACCCAGTGGACACCTGGGATTTCATTGCTTTGCTGGCGTGTGACCTGGTGACAGAGAGAAGGGCAGTTCAGAAAGCTGAAGAGATAAACTTGCACACGCAGAGATCGTTTTGCCAAAATCAATGCCTGATCGGGTCGAGAACCTCATTCTGGTGGTGTCACACTGAGACGCCCCAGCCATACCTGTGGAGAATCAATTCAGATGCAAACACACAGCAGCAGGTGAGGAGAAATTAGATGGAGCTCAGTGGGTAAATTATAGTTTGCAGATAAAAGCCCACATGTTCACAAGCTGCTGCTGAAACTGGCTCTGGGAAAATGACTCCCTCAGTCACTCCTTCAAGAAGTCTGTGCAAGATCTGAATGATGACGGGGAGTGGTAATAAATATTTTGATACCACATTACTGATCTAAGATGGTTTGACTTGTGTGATGACAGGAAGGTTAGATGCGACACAGCTAGGTGAGTTCAAGGTCTTTACCTTCCGAGTTTCAGCTGAGAGCAGATCTGGTTGGCGTAGTTTTGGTTCCAGCCCTTGTAACACACTGGTAGGAAGCGGCCATCTTGAGATGTCTTGACTTCTAGATTGTTGTCCTCACCAAACCTCACTATGGGAGACATGGAGGGAGACATAGCATCTCTTGGTCAATTTGTAATTATTCATACTATTCCTCTTACCAAAGCCATGCATGAGAACTCAGGATCCTCCTATTGGTTTTTATTTAGAGTGTATCCTTTTGGCTGCTATCCTGTATGTCTTGCCCATCCTTCTTTACCATCTGCCCTTAAATTAGTCCGAATCTGGAAATTTATTTGTGAGTGCATATGGCTACTCACCACAGTTTGCTTCGTCAGTGCCCAGTTGGCAGTCTCTTACTCCATCACACTGCACAGAATTGTTGGAGCAGGTGTCATCGGTTGGCAAAGATGGGCTTTCGTCTTGGTAAAAGTTGTCGTTGTCGTCCTCGAAGATTGCTGCTGCTACTAACCTGGTGCCATAACGAACTGCAGCAAAGTGGGGTTGGGTACAAAAAGTACAGTGTGGTTGTTAATTATTGTTAAAATTAACTAAAATAAAAAATGTAACTGGATAAAGAACTGTAAAGTTTCATCTAGTTCTCTTATTCGATCAAACAGTAAGCGTGTTTAAAGTTATTTTGTTCATTTTGATCATTTTCTTCCAGTTTACCATCCTTTCCATAACAAACAAGTTTTTAAAAAATGTCATCAAACCCGCAGGGACAGTCCCAATGGTGACTAAAATGTATTAACAACAGTCCTGGGAAACAGTAAACAATAAGTAATGACCACGCCTGGTGAGCAGTATGGACAAAGTTTACCTCCGAGCCAGATGGCCAGTGCCAGCAGTACGAGCAACACCACGGTTCCTCCTGAGCTGCCGTAACACTGCGCATTATTCTTACAGCATCTTCCTTTCCTTCTGGGAGCTGCACACAGAAAGTACACAAACTTATACACACAATAATAAAGTGAAAAACGATTCATTGCATTAAATGTGGGAGATGCTCTTACGTGCGCTCGGCTGTATGACCGGGGGAACAACCACAGGCGGTGGTGGATACTGGGGGATGTAGTGGGGATGGGTGGGGACTTTCAGGCCTGGATCCAGGCCATAAATCACCTCTTCATAAGACTTGAGGGGCGGCTGGGTGTGCACAGCAACGGAGTGGTAAGGAGGAGGGGGTGTGTTCTGACAGGAAAAGCCAAAATGGTTGAGAAAGTAAATAACTTAATGTAGACAATAACAAACACTATTATCAGGTGTAGATTTCAGTTCACATCAGGGTAACAACCTCATACAAGGAAAGAGACAAGTGTTGTATCCTCGCAACAGTGTCTCAAAAAAATCAGGTTTAACAACATTTCCGACGTTTTCTGTTTGTGACACACTAGCAGTCGAAAGTGTGGAAAACACATTGGATGAACTTTCATTGAAAACAAGTATCATAAAACATATGAAAAATACAACTTAACACGAATAACATCAAAACATCAAGATATACGGTACAGGCCAAAAGTTAAGGACACACCTTCTCATTCAATGCGTTGTCTTTACATTGTAGAGTAAAGTAAAGTAATGATAGTCACTCATTTTTATTTAGTTAGCTGATTGGTTCTTGCCATAATATGTATTTTAACAGTTGTCCAATAGGGCTTAACCTGACTTCTGCACAACACAACTGATGGTCCCAACCC
>OOFC01005570.1:3699-20796 GCA_900323345.1 Pseudochromis fuscus
TTTGTAACTATGAACATAAAAGGTCATAAGAATTTGGCTTTGTACTTCAGCACATTCACATTTGGCATAGTTTGGCATAATCACACCAAACTGATGCTTTATACTGAACACTGTTGCCCTCTTGTGGTGAAATACATTCACCTATTATGATAAAGGTTTTTTGGGATTTGTTTTGGTTTGGGGTTTTTTTTTTTCCCATTTTTTGGACAGGATCCCATCCCCATATCTTGTCCAAATTTATTTGTTGTGTTCAGTTGGCAATGTCCTAGCTTACCCTAAAATACAAAATAAAAATCATAGAGACCTGTTCATAGTTTTTTCCTAAAGTTGCTACCACAAGAAAAAACAACTAGAAAGCACTCAAAGAGCACAAAACTCTGCCATGACCATGACTACAGAGCTGCCATGTAAGGCGCTAGTCACTACTTAGGGTTCAGTGTCTTCCTCAAGGACACTTTCACATGTGGACGTGAGGAGATGGGGACTAAACCTACAGCCTCAGGATTCATAGATGACCCTCCCTACCACTTCCTTAGAGGAGGTAAATATTACAAGTACCAAGTCTCTGCTTTGATTGGAGAGAGTAACACCAATATAGAAAGAAGCTTTGTGGCAGTGTAGACAGCTAACAAGTTTCTGGCTTTATGACTATGTACGGTATTTAGCATACAGATGTGAGAGTGGTATTGCTCCTCTGATGTAACTCTCTGCAAGCAGCAGTAAGGGTATTACCCACAATGTTGGACTATTCCCTTAAGGCAATAGGACTCCAAGCCTCTTATTTGAAGTAACTCAGAGGCGCACTACCCTGAACGACACCAGTCCTTCCTATCAGAGTTCTCAGGTACTGACGTAGCTTTGCAGCAACAAAACATTTGGATGCTCTCCTCCTAGTGCACAACAAGTCCCAGACATTAGAAAATAAAGCCTTTTCCCCTCCAGTTCCTGAAAAGCTGACTTTCTGCAGATAGCAGACCTCGCCGGCTCGCGGTTACACACTGAGCCCTGTGGTATGAATAGGCAGCACACACTGGCTGACTGCCAGTGCTAAGATTCTTTTCTAGCACAAAGAAAAGTATGTCAGAGCAGAGCAGAGAGGATCTGCCTTGTATGGCCGAGGGCTTAGCATGTAGCTTAGGGACTGCACTGAGCAAAAAAGTGGGGAATTTGTGTGCGGGTATGTGTTCTCTGTGTGTGTGGTGATGGGATTATTGTGTACTTCTGTGCGCAGATCTGTGCGTGTGTGTGTGTGTTTATGCCTCAGTGAGAGTGTGTGGCAGGGTTATTGGGGCAGTGTGAGAATGAGGGAATGTCAGCTATTGTTTCAGGTTCCTTCCCCAACACAGTTCACTGGGATGTTGGATCTGTGCTCGTTTCTGGGGTTAATTTGTCCAAAGGAAGACCCTGACGAGCCAAAGCAACAGTGCCTGTGCTGACTCCATCATGAATGTTGGCTTTTTTTTGTCTTTGACAGCAGCAGATTTGGCTGCTAGCTTAAAAAGATTTCATACATTTTTCATTTTTTGGATTTCACTGGAAGCCCAGGGAGCTTAAGATAACAAACATGTAAATGTGTAAGATACAAGATAAGATATTCTAATATATTCCACTGAGTGTTTCAGCACAAGTCTGCTACAAGTTTGACGCTCAGATATGAAACAAACAGCAAATGCAGAATTTCACGATGAATTATCTTGAGCCCGGTGCAGTTTATCATAATCTGGACGTCATGTTGTTGTCACTATCAACATGCAACATTATACCAAAGATAATCTGCTTTGGCTTATCTGTGTGCACTTGCATGAAATGATATTTGACATGTTCGAACATCCTCCTCAATGCGCCATGTCTATATTGTCAGCACATCTGTGCGATAAGTCCGACTATCAGTGTAGCATGTTGCACAAGAGACACAACTGCAGAAGTAGATTTGAGTCTGAGATATCCCCCTGCATGGTTTTACTTTAACAGTGAATCAATAGTGCGCTTAAACGGCACAAGCACAATACTTCCTCAATGATCTGCTGGTGTAAGACCTTTGTTAACATCCACAGGTCCTTTTGATGTAGTCACAAATGAAATATCACAGTTAGTCCAGAAGATCTACATCCAGGTCCAGGTATCGAGGATGCTGAATCACCACCACACGGTCTTATGAGAACACCTGAGTGAGCCACTGAAAGTATTGCTAATGCTGTTTATTACTAGTGCAAGTGTAAAGCATCTAATACCCGCAAAGGACAGCGTTTGTGTAACATTTGCTGCCACTGTGGCCACAAGTGGAGGGTTAATGCTAAAACATGAAACACCCATAATTTATGATCCACCCAAACTTCATGCCAGTAATGTCCTCCCACACCTGTGAACATTCACACCCACTTCATGCTGTGGTAGGTCCCAATAAAAGACTATAAATGTCTTCAGTGTTTTTCAATGGCGATTAAACAAACTAGAAAGAATCAGAGAGTACAAACCTCTGCCAAGGTATGATCCAGCTGTACTGATGCTACAGACTGAACACTGTTGCCCTCTTGTGGTAAATAACACCATCCTGTTAAAACGTTATATGAGAGGGATTTTTAGAATATTTAATTAAATATTTAATTATTGGTTTAAAGAAAATGTTCTTTGCTTTTGGTAATTTCCAAGGAAAACCACACCCATTTTCAGAAAGAGGGATTTTTGGGGATTTTTTTCAACCTCTGATGTCATTGGGTAAAGTCAACGCTTCTCCTCAGTGACCTGGGGGTCCATCTGGAAATCATGTCATCATTACGTAGATGTTAGGCTTCCATAACAGGCAGATTTAGGGGTGTTGTTAGTTCGGCCTCCAGTGAGACCAGACCTGAACTCAAGGCTCATCCACATTGGACAGTGTCCTCAGGTTCAAGAAAATACCTGCCCTGGTGTTTGACTAATAGTTTCAAATCTGCTGGCATGTTTTTTTAAGTGGGTTTGATTGTTGTGTTTTTTATTCCTTCAGCTCAAAGACAAACAGGTGAGGTGAATTAGAAACTCTAAATATTTAACTGTATGTCCTGGTTTGTATGGATAATACATGGGTAACCAAACCAGTCATAGGGTAGTGTCAACCCTGAGCAGGATAAGCAGCTGAGAAAATGGGACATATAAGTCACAATAAAATTCAGTAATTCATTATATATTTCAATTTTATACCAACAATCAGTTTGGCAGAGCACTAGATGCTATTTTTCAAATAGTTGGAATAAAACTCTCCCGTCTTGTTTTTTTTTTTCCCCTGAAATAAAGCCATTACCCACATGGCCATAACTCTTCTTCCTATTTGTCAAAGTGTGAATATCGATGGCCATAAAGTTATTCATGCCTGCATGGCGTATCATCTTTATTTGAGAAAGAAATGAAATCCTATTCCCTCAGACTCCCAGGAGGGAAATAATATGTCATGCCTCCCTCCCATCCATTTCACCATATCAGCTGAATAAATTTGTAGGAGAGTCTGGAATGCCTGTATGTGATGCAGTTGAAGAGGTCAGTTAAACTCATTGCAAGTTATATTGTCCTTTCTGAGCAAGAAGGTGCACTTTTGAGTTTGTTCTGTGAGTACCCATCCATTGTGATTGAAATCTTCTGGATTTAAATATAGAAATGGTTGAAATGGAAATCTATATTGGGAAACCTAGAGGGGAATATTTAGGCATCTCCTCCCCAACGCTGGATTGCACCATTTTAATCAAAGTTTTTGACTACACATTTAGCCGCCTCCATCTGGATTTCTCTTGCTCACCACCTTGTGAAAATAACGCATGTCCCCACGGTAGTAAATTACCGCCAATTAAATTCTTTGATGTCACTTCGTAGCTCTTTAAGACGGCCGACCCACCCCGTCTCGTCACTGCCAGGAGGTACCAGGTCACGCTGTACTCGGCAAATTCTGTTAATGAACAAACCATTGAAACGCTGCCAGAATCTTTCATCCCATTGTCATTTCAAACCCGCAGCCTGAATCGCCTTCCCATGGGAAAGATGAACAAGAGGATGCATTTCCTTCCCAAACACTCCCATGCTCCCTTGGGAAATGCTCTTGTTATTCCCATTCACTTCAATCTTTGCGGAGTGAATTCGAGGCTGCTGTTGTTATGGTAGCTTAACACCAGATACCTTTGCAAGTGGGTGGATGACAGTTATCAAACTATAATGGGAAAGAAAAGCTCACTGATTTACTTTTTTTTTTCTTTTTTGGCCACTTTAGGGAGCAAAATCAACCTGTAAACACACTTATACATGACTACATAATAACTGATGAAGATATGTGCAGTTGTGTATCTGGCTGCTTATTCACTCTCTGTTTGCTCCATTTTGGTCTCCACCAGTGCCCCAGGGAAGTTGTTTGTTCTGTAGCTGCTAAGTCTTCGACTTTATTTACTAATTTGTTGGCAACTTCAGTCGTTTGGTGCTGGCCAGATTGCATACGCGTGTGTTTTCACTAAAACAGCTGTTTGTCACATCTGGAAATGAGGGTGATGGCAACAATAAACAGTAAAAGTTATTGGCCATGAAATCTAGAGAATAATCGGAAACAGGCTCCGTAGAGCAGAAGGGAGCAGCAGTCGGGTGGTGATTACCTCCATCAAGGAGGTTATGTTGACTTTTGGGGTTGTGTGTCTGTAATTTAATTTTGGGCAGGAAGATCTTGTCTAAAATCTAGGCTGAAGAATTAATATCTTTAATAATGGGTAATATAGTGTTTTCACCACAAGAGGGAGACAGTGTTCAGACTATAGCATCAGTACAGCTGGATTATGCTTCAAAAGAGGTTTGCACTCTGCTTTGTCCTTCTTTGTGAGTTTGTCTTTACGAGTGACCTCATCCACATTACACACAGTCAAGTTTTTTAACAGTAGCCGCTTTCATTTTCAAACCGTGTATAAGTTTGTGTCTGAATGTATTATGTGGACTGGCAAAAGAGCATAAGGTCACTGTGCAATCCAGCTTACTGAAATATTGATTTAATGTATTTCCAGCACTCGCCCACACTGTTCAGGTGTGTGAAATCGTGGCCGTCCACAAGACAGAAGACGACGACCAGGATGACGCAGAGACCGGGAAACGTCGGAAAAAGACAAAGCAACACTCGCAGCTGTATCCCTTTGCATTCACAGGTACAGTACTTAAAGGGGAAAGCCACTGTTTCTTCCACATCACAGTTATTTTACAAGCCATAGAGAACACTACCCAGCTTGTAAAAGACATTGTGTGGTATAATACCTTCCACAGCATCCAGCATTATAGCGCATATGTTACAGTAGTAAAATGCCCCTTCAGGAAATAGATGCAGCGTCTTTTGTTCCTTTCAACAACAGAGCCTGAAGCTAGTTTACAACACTGTCAGTTTCATTCTAGTGAAGTGGGTTAATACCACATCACAGTCACATTGTTGGTAAGTGTGCTCGGAGACTGCGTTTAGCTCCACCAATCACGAGTCATCTGACAGTGGAAATAAGCCTGTCGACAGCTCCATAGTTATAAAGTAATGCATTAACAAGAGAGTCCCTCACAGATTAGCTGACTGGGTCTAAGATGGCAGCATGCCAGTGACTTTGGGGCTAATGCTTGATTTTTAGAGCCATTAGATTATATCCAAACAAGATCGGATTTACATTATTTATCACAGCCAAAATGTTCAAAATTACCTCACTAATGTAAGCTTTTACTGGCATCAGAGAGCGTCGACTGTGACACAACCGAATTCCCACAATCTGTGGAAAACTTGGCTTCAAAGACCCACCCCATCACTTACATCCTGATTATGTAACTTATTAAAGGATGATTTTACATTCGCTCTGAACATTTCCCAGCCTACTCCACATTAAGTGTTAGGTACTGTAAGTGATTTGCAGTGTAGAGGCTGCCTAGAAAAGTTAACTTTTCTATCTGATGGAAAAAATGCTTAGTGTGATAATTTGACTTTGAAATGCTTAGTGAGTGAATCTGCTGTCAAAGTGCTTAGCGAGTGATTTTTTTTTTTTTTTGCTCCTTAATGTAAATATTTCAGTAATGTTCCTAGCAGGATTTTGTGTGACTCCATCTCTGCTTTTTGTCTGACTATCAGCACAGCCCTGTTAACTGACTTCTTCATTTCCCTTATGCCTTTATTTCTCTTCCTCACTCACATATCTGACTGATTTGGGTGGTAAGGAGAACACCGGGGTTCAGTCTCAGGGCAAGTTTCGGTCCAAAAAAAATAAATAAATAAAAGTATGAATGGGCAACAAGGCCTGCCCTGGAGCACCCAAATACTCAAGCTGTAATGGGTGTTTCAGTGATTCATATCTGTGAAGGTACTTTTAGATTATGTGTTGCACACAGCAACATGAAATGAATGGGAGACATTATCAGAGGCTTTATTTAGCACATTTGGCGTTATCTCCTGATAAGGAATTGTCTGCGTTTGACGATAGCATCTTTGCTCTGTAGACACTATTTTTCCCACTCTCTGTCTAAAAGCTGTGAGGTGTCGGTGGTTGCTAAGTGCACAGAGTGTTATGTTTTGTTTTCTTTACAGTTTCCTACGTGAGGAGGACGAGGCAGCACCAGTGGCGGTGCGGCGATGTCACCTTTCACTGCGCCGACCGGGGCCTCTGCGAGCGGTGGGTCCGAGTCGTGAGCGAGCAGCTGTCATTACTCAGTGGGTATCATCAGATGTGGTGATTTACTTTGGATTTAATAAGCGACAACACATCATTAAAAGTCGGGCTGGAGTCAGTATTTATACAAATGCACATGAACCTGAACAACACAGTCGTTAGGCTGCGTGCAAAGGGCGAATAAACTCTCGGTGGAGTGTGTTTAGTAACAGGTGAAAGTCTTTACAAAGCGAACACTGGGGATTGTACGACACACAGTCCTACACAGGGAATCGTTTGTAATTTAAAGGGTGTTTAAAAGCTGCTGTGACTGTAGTTTGTCTGTGCTGTGACTTTATTTTGTGGGTGTGGGGGATGACGGGGTGTTCGGTAAGGATCGGACACTTTGATTTCCTAAGCAATTTTAACACCTGACAGCAATTGTGCACATGGGATATGGAGCTCAATCCTGCATCTGAGTGGTTTATGGACTACCTCATTGGGATGCCAACATGCAGTATATATTATAAATGGCTGAAGCTCCTGAGGAAAACGGTCCCCTCAACTTGTCTCCTCAGTCGCTATGTCTCGCCGACATTGCTGCTGTCACAGACTTTAAATTTATTAAGGGCTTCAAGGGATTTGTGACGTAAATAAACTGTAATAACAAAGAGTAGGTAATTAGTTCACAGTACATGTTCAGTTGACATTCAGTTCTTTAACAGCCAGCTGGAAAAGTTAGGGTTAGCTACTTTTTTATCCTGCGTATCATAGCAAATGAAAAGTAAAATACAAAAGTACAGAAACCAATGTAAATAAAAATGTAAGAAGCCAAGTTGAAGCCAATAATGTAATAACAGCCGATAACGTAATAACAGCTGATAATGTAATACATTTGCCCTTTTTGAAATGCAGTAGCCCAATAACGTAATAACTGGCCAATAACATAGTAAAAGTCCTGAACCGATAATGTAATAACTGTTGGCCAATAATGATTTATTACGTTATTGGCTCAGTCATTACATTTGCAAAGTTTTTTTTCTTTTACCAAGCCGTAATAAGCAAAACGTAATAACATAATAAGCAGCCAATAATGTAATAAATTATTACGTAATAAATTATTACGTTATCGGCCAAAAATTATTACGTTATCGGCTCAGGACTTTTATTACGTTATTGGCCATTTATTACGTCAGTGGCCTATTGCATTTCAGAAAGGGCAAATTTATTACGTTATCGGCTGTTATTACGTTATTGGCTTCAACAAGCCACATTTAAAACCAATAGAAGTATAGCTCTTCTTCTTTCCAAGAAGTTGACACTATTGTCCATAAAAATCACTTCATTCTTCTCCGCTGTATCTTCAGTGCGGTGCCCTCAGGACAGCCCACAGGCAAACCTACAGTGGAGGTGGCCTCCTGCATTTCTCTTCTAGACAGTGCCTCACAGGCACAGAAATAAAGAGTAAAACCAACAACACCAACAGTCTGATAAAAACATATAAATGGTAGCATTACAAACATTACGAGAGCGCTGTATTGAAAATATCCTCAGACATGAAGCATGAAGAGGAGGATTGTATTACTGCTTTCTGTCTGATTACACTCTCAGGAACATAAAAGCACATGGCCAATCAAATTTTTTACATCATGTAATTGGGATGAAGTTGATCAACTAGGAGAAGTTAATATGTTTCCAGTTTATGTCTTAACATATTACATAACTATAAAAATGTTATTACACAATAAGTCACAATTTATTGCATTTTATTACACTTTTCAGATAACTGAGTGCAAAATACTGTGTTGTACTCTCTGGGATTAATATGCCTGCAAAGCGATCACATGATAAGCTTCTGCAGGATTTAGTGTGTGTCTAGCATGTGGATTGAGAGTGTAAGGTGGGTTTAAACCATTTTGAAATGGTCTTCTTGGTCCCATTTTGCTTGGCAGGACAAATCAATTCAAGAAAATTAACTACATTCATCGTGTGGGTGAAGTCTCGGTGTGTCTTCGACGGTGTTTGTCTCCTCCGCAGCACACCTTTACATCACCCATTGACAATCCATTTATGTAACCTAATGGAACTTTTGTCTTATTGCCAAACAATATGGCACCCTATATTTCTTTGTGCTCATTTAACAGTTGATCCCGATCCATTCATTTCAGTTTGAGCAGCTGCTGTATCTCAGTTTGTTGTCCTAAATGCAGTCTTCCACAACAGCCATAAACAAGCCATTTAGTATTCTCCATCGCAGCACTTTGTAGGTTTATCACCGAATGATGCAGTACCTCTGAATTGCTTCACACTCCTCCCATAGTCAGTCGACACGCCATTTATTTTTCCAGCGGCGGTGTTTTGGAGACCAGTCAGGTTGACTGAGCATTTTGAAAAAGGTCTCTGGTTAATGAAAACTTCATCAAGCTGTTGTCACTTACACATTTGTAAAAAAGGTAAACACCGCGCATTTTTAATGACTATCTCATAACCCCCTCCTCCCTCTCTCGCTCTGCAGCCAACCGACCAAAGAGCCTCTTGGTGTACATCAATCCATACGGGGGAAGGCGGCACGGGAAGCGTATTTACGAGCAGAAGGTGGCTCCGGTGTTTCGCCGCGCCGGCATCTCCACCGATGTGATTGGTGGGTCCCTATCAGTGGCGTTCTTCAACATTTAAATAAAAAATGAGTCTCGATGGCCGCCGTATAGATCTCCACTGCCACCGTGGCCTCTCGCAGGGACAGAAGAGGCTTGCGACGATATGATTTGGCTTATAGCGCCATTAATCATGCCACCACCTTAATGGAAGCCGTGATAGTTGATAAGCTTGGGTATCCAAACACATCTATTATTCAATAAGTGTTTGCTACAGCTACACATAGTCCGGGCTATTGATGGTCCATCAGAGTGAGTACTATTCACTCCGGACTTCCTGCAGCCGCTATGAATTGCAGGATTGTATTTGTGTTGGTATTATATGCCCGCTAAACAGATTTACTGTTGAAATATTGTTTTGTGGCTCATTTTGCTGGCTAATATACAATAGCTGAATTAGGTTGTTTTGTGCCTCTGTGCCTCTTCTTTTTTTCTGAGCATTAATTTGCCCGGCGGGTTCCAGTGAATGCTTCAAAAGTGCAGTACTTTTCCTTGTCTTGTATTTCAAAAACGCCTTTAGCAGCTGTGCTTTAGTCCACCAGTCAAGCCACAAAGAGTCTCGTTATTAAGTCTGTACATTCTCTTTCATTTGTTCGAATGCTTGACATCTGATTTGTTTCCATAGTAACAGAGCGTGCTAATCATGCCAGGGACCACTTGAAAGCAGAGGCCAATCTGGGTAAATATGACGGGTGAGTACTTAAGCCGGGCAGCTCCTGCTTTCAGTTGTTGAACACTTGTTCTTCACTGTGATGTGGAGTTGACTCTCAGGTTTGAATGAAACCATTGAGGGACTCGGCCGTGAGCTGTACGTTACAGTAAGCACATGTTCAGAGTGTGTATAAAGCCCTGTTGTGCTGTAATCTGTTGTGTTTGATTGGCGTTGCTGACAATAAATCCTGTGTGTTCTCACCCATTGACCTGCATTTCCCAAAACATGTTTTATGTTTTGTTGGGACAATGTGAAAGTGTGAGATAAAGTTACAAACCATCATCATGCAGAGACAAAACGACATGATTTTAGGTCTTTTGATGAATAATAATAACCAACGCCTAGTTCGGTTTTGTTCATTTATCTGTTTGCAACATTTGAGAAAAACTTGCAGAAAAATCCCAATCTGTTATAATGGCCAAATATTTTAACAAGACAGTGTTGCTGTTTCACCACAAGAGGGCAACAGTGTTCAGTCTATAGCATCAGTACAGCTGGATTGCACCTAGCAGAGGTTCTCTCTTGTTAAGATTAAAATGAAATGAAAAAACAAAAGTACAGTAAAAGCACATCACTTGGAGGGTATATTAAAATAACCACATTCTACTTTCAGACTCTAGCATTACTTACAAGACCTGTGCAATCAAGATAAATCAACAAATCACTTACAGTCAGAGTTTTTTTTTTTTACATTGTCTGTGATGTTGCTCAGGTATGTGAGTAAAGAGAGCATGTGAAGGTATTATGCAGTCCATAACGGGCTTCATTTTTCCTGATGAGCACCCCGTTGTTTCCAGCCTCTATTCATCAAGTATTCGGTCCACCAGAGCAGGGTTAGAGTCCATTATGCTTTTTCTCTGCAGTTCATATAATTTACAGAGCCATTTCTGTAAGGTTTTGAGTTAGGCTTAAGAAGCTTTAATGCCTGGTAGCACAGCATGATAGTCTTATTTATTGATGGGTTTCACAGTTGGACCTGCTGTCTAGTTGCATTCTTGTCAAGGTTTTCTGACTATGTAGTTATTTTTCTAATGGATGTGCTTCATTGAAAGCACATGTACAAGTACCTCCTGCCTGTACGACCAGAACCTATCCTCAGCAGTGTTGAAATGTAGGAGAAAACCTGTGTTGAATGTTGTATTTTATTTGTATTCATCTGTGCAGGGTGGTGTGTGTGGGTGGCGATGGGATGTTCAGCGAGATCCTGCACGGGTTGGTGACCAGGACTCAAACTGACCACGGTGTGGACCAGAACCAAGCAGATGCTGAGTTGGTGCCATGTTCTCTACGCATTGGGATCATTCCTGCAGGTGGGTTTCAGTCATTACATCACGAAAAAAACAAACAAAAAACCCCCACTTACATTGTTTCATGCACAGACTGTGGATATGGATGAAGTTAACATGAGGGTTGGCTCATGGGCTTGAGTTTTGGATGTTGCCATGTTATTTTTTTGGAGTCTGAAGCGACCACATTTGGAGGCCTGACCTGTCAATCAAACTAACCACACCCCTAAGTATCTACTTGATTATGAAATGATTCTCAGATGAACCACCAGATCACTGAAAAGAAGTAACTTTAGCTACTGACATCATAATGACTTTAAACAAACAAATTGACTGAAAATTTCATGATTGGAAATTATGGTTTTTGAATTGAAGTCAGTGAGAGCTACAGTGTTTTGGAGTCAGCCTCTAGTGGCCAATGGGAGTAATGCACTTTTTTCACTTCCACATTGGCCTCATTTTTGAGACCTTGTTGCTTTTTCATTTCTATATCGAGTCTATGGTTTCTGTACAATAATCACTGAGGTAATTTGAATTGTATCTGAGTATAAAATAGTTTGACGTTGTGGAAGGCATATTTTATGAAGACATGTCCACTTAGATGACATAGTCGACATCATTCGTATAAAGGGTTGTTAACTCCCTGAAAAAAAAATAAGGGACACGGTTGGTACGGGTGGCCAACCCGACTGCCTTTACCCCTTCTGCTATGGTGAAATATTTTTTTTTTTGCGTGTGTGAACTGATTTTTCAATAAATGAACAAAGTGCATCTCTTTTCAGGTCGATACAAGTTGTAACTATATTTGTAAATATGGGACAATTCTGTTTTTCAAGGGACGGTTGGCAGCGCTATTCGTATATTTAAATAGGGCTGACAAACAGCTAGCCTGACTCTGTCCAGAGACTAAAAACACCTACAACTCACTTTGTACCACTTTATATCCCATATTTAAAATGTCTACAAAGCCTGAATGTAAAAATGACAAGTTGAGGTTTTTTTGGGGATTTTATATGTTTGGCTATTTCTTTCTCAGAAGCAGCACATCCTAAGCTAACCTATGCTAACCTAGCTGTTTGCTATACTTTTATAGTAAAAAGACATGAGAGTTTATCAAATCATTATCAAATGTTCCAGCTTAAATTTTGATTTTTGTGTGTGTGTGTGTGTGTGTGTGTGTGTGTGGTGGATAAATTGTTGAACTTACTTGTACAGTCACTTCTCCTGAATGTCTTCTTTAAGGTTCACAGCTTCGACATTCACTTCTACAAGAAAAAGATCAAATCTGACATCACTCCTCTCCAGCAGCAGCTTTTGTACTACATATTGTAATGTTTTCCTGACACATTATAATTTGCCTAAAGGACACAACTTCTACTTTTTCTCAAACAAAAAAAAAACTCTCTCTCCACTTGCTTTTTTTTTTTTTTTTTGTTGCTCTCTCTCCACCTACACGTGTGAAACAACCCACAGCTGAATGCACCGAGTTCACACCAGGTCTCTCACAGCCGTCAAAAATCACTCCATCACGAAGTCCTGCAGTCGCAAAATTTGGTGCATACAGTGTCAGAGGACGACTGGAGGCCTGCAGACAGTCAATGGTTTCAAGTACTACAAATGGAAACATGCTGGGTGACATTTTGAAATCACTGTAATTCTCATAAGGCTGCATGACGCTCAGTATGAGAGTATTCTGGTCAAAGATTGATGGATAATACCAGCTGGGTTAAAAAAAAAAAACAGCTGGGGACACAGTAAATTATTTTATGCCAATAAAACCACGATGTGGATGCATTGACTCCTTTTTACCCTATTACAAAATTCAATTAATTAAACAGCTAAGTATAATATCTATTTATCAAATATGAGCTAATAAAGGCTCAGCATCTTGCCATCACACTTCTGACAAAACCAGTGGCTAAATATAAAATTAAATGTGCTTTCATAATTTTTAACCAACCTCTCCTCACTGCTTTTAAGACTGTATATATGGATGAAGCTAATGTCACCCGTTGGTTTGCGGACTCGTGTTTTGAAGCTAGGAGTTGGTATTTAAACGTGGCCATGATGGTTGTTTAGAGCCACACATGACCATATTTGGATAGTGGGTGGGGTAAAAACTAAACCCTCCTCTTTTTGACGCCTAATATCAACTTAATGATGAGATGATTTTCAGAGGATTAACTTTAGCTCCTTTTTGAATTGAAGTCAATTGGAGCCATGTCCATGTATACAGTCTTTTGTATTTATTCAGGAAAAACATATAATCATGAACAAACTGATGAGTTTCACTAAAGAAAAAGTTCCTTCTCACCCAGCTTGAAATGACAGCTGATGCTACTTAAAGACCCAAAATAAACCTGAGGGGTTAGAATAAACCATTAAAATAAACCATTTTGTGTAAAACTGTGTAAACTGAAACTGCAATTTCCTTATAATGGCACAGCAACACAGTTAAAGCATGTTCCATATTCATCTTGTTGTCACCACCTCCACTGTTGTCCAAAAACAATGAAAAGCACCTCAGTGAGACTCACTGTTACACTGAGTGACATGTTTCTTTATTACACTGAATGTGGGCATTGTAGTTTGGAGTAAGTCAATCTCCCACATATTGTTCTGTGCCTAAATGTGTAGTAATCTGCTGGTTAAAAAAGTAGTTCCCAACAAAAAACAGCTTGAGTAATATGGCTAAAAACTACTGTTCTGCTGTTTTAGAAAATTACAGAGCCAATAATACTACAGTAGTACTGTAGTACTCAGTTGTTTTCACATTTTTAGGAATAATGCATGAGTCAAAAAGAAGGTGTAGGAAGATCGAAAAGCATTGAGAGATTGCTCTTGGCCTTTTGACATTTTATTCTGGATCAGACCTTCAGCCTTTTTTTGTGAACTAATAAAAAATATTACAAAAAAGACAAGTGTAAGAGAATCTCCCAAAATTTGTTTGCACCCATACCTTTACTTTCCCTTTCCACCTCTCTACGTGTGATGATTAATATTCATCTGTTGTGGAGGTGCAGGGAAAAGGCAGGCATGTTCAATCAATTAAAAATGAGCTTTTAGTAACTGATATAAAAAAACACCAGCAACAAAAGTCCAAACTCCCACAAAGGACAAAAATCCAAACAGAGGAATGAACAACACAAAGACACAATGGAGCAGCAGCAGCAGCAGCAGCGGCGGCAGCACAGGAGGTTAGCAGCAGGAGGGTTAACAAACACACTGGCAACAGAAGGAGAGACCAACAGAGGGTGAACGAAAGACTAATGAGACCAGGTGAAACTAATGAGGGCGGAGCAGAGAGTCGCAAGGGAGATTAAAAAGGCCAAGAGTAAAACTGAAGAAGACACACTGGTGAAGGGACTTTAAAAAATAATACGGGAAATCAATTACTAAAGCAGAGCATCGTCACAGGATCATGATTGTGACTGTTTGTAGCCGCGCTGTTAATGGGCCACTCAAATAGTGATCTGTCTATAACATTTTGTGCACACACTTTTGCTAATAGTATACCTGCTTCTAAAGTCTTGGTGTATTATCAAAATTTTGTCATTTTTATCGTAATTGTATTAGTCATAATTGTATTAGTCATCGCAGTGTCTCCGTAAGGTATCAAAGGGACGGAGCAGCCAGGTCTCAAAGATGAGGCCAATGTGGAAGTGCAAAAAAGTGCAATACTTCCAATGGCCACTAGATGCTGGCTACAAAAAGCTCCAAATGACTCCAATGACTCATCTTCATTTTCAATCATAAAATATTCAGTCAATACTTTTTTTTTTCTTTACAACTCATTCTGATGTTAGCTAAAATGAATTGTTCTGGTGGTGCATCCGAAAAACAAAATGATCAATAAGTAGATATTAGGCTTCAAATAGAGGAATATTTAGGGGCGTGGTTAGTTTGATTGACAGGTTTGATCCAATGACACCACTTCTGAACTCGTCTCACACACAAATATGGTCCCTTGTGTCTCCAAAAAACCAACATGGCGACGGTTAAATGCCAAAGTCCTGGTTTCAAAACAAAAGTCCTCAAACCAAGTGTGACATCACACTTGTTTTGTCCATTCTTTATACAATCTATGCACTAATATGACAAATAATATTGATCTGTACAAACATTTTGCACACACACTTTTGCTAATAGCATACATGATTCCAAACCTCTTAGTATACTGCCATAATCCATAATTTTATCAATCAGTATTTGTCATGGAAATGTCTCCATCAGGTATCAAAGCCAGGAGTATTGAACTCCTCTGTGGCCCTATCACTGACCTTTCATTCAAATCTCCCTCCTTTTGACACATTGCTGTTGCACTGGTTTCAGCTGCTATAATCTAAATGGGAACTCTGACACACTGAAAGCAGATTATGCTGATGGCAAAAAAACCAACAAGAGCATTGTTGATCAAAGGTCAGCTTGTCTGGTTCAAAGTGGTTCAACGCTGTCGTTATAAGACGCTGTCATAAGTAGAGCCATTAATACATTAATGTACTGAGGATTCAAGCAGCAAAAAATATCGTTTTTAGGGCAGAACTAAAAAGCATTTGGAGTCCATTGTTCTCCCAGAGATAAAGATGATCTAACCGCCAAGATGATCTTACGGGCGAGACAGTTTTTTGGGGGAAAACGCAGATAAAAACTGGAGCTCCTCTGCTGAGGATATGCCTTGTGACAGTTTATACTCTCTCCTCTGAATATCCCAACAGTCCATTGTGGTTGAGTAACTTAAGGGGAATAAAACATTGAGCATCCGAGTACTGAACATCATTGAACATCTGTGTGCACCAGTTATTTCCATTCAAAGTCAGTTGCCTTTTACCGAGGAGCTTTAGAAGAGTCAAATGGCATATGTCACCGTTTTTACACTCAGCAAAATAGCAGGCAGTGCAGGGCTGTCAGGAGCAATTGGAGAAGTGTTCGGATGTGATTACGAAGCTTGAGGGAGAGGAAGGCTGGATAAGTGATATTCATAGAAAGTCAGAAAAAGAGGAGAGAGAGGGAGCTCATCTTCATACTCATCTGTGTGTCCGCCGCTGAATGACAGGCCTGATCTCCTCTGTCACGCTTCTGTGAGCCAGCTCAAAACATCACTAGTTAGATTTTACTCTCCTCTCTCATCTCTCGCTCACTCGCTCCATCTTTTATCAGTGGCAGTAGGTCCATTTCACCACTTGAAGATGATCAAAGTAGGGCAGATAGGTCTGAAATTACGCCATGTGGCGTAGAAAGAGAGATGGAGTCTTATTACCACTCAAGTTGAAAGATTTAATGTCAAACTCAACATTTCTCACAGGGCGGGGGACGCCTCTTATCCTTCATTTGTTGGCTGAGGAGAGCTGATGATAGCCCAGAGCCCAGAGCTATCCGATTAGTTAACCGTATGAGTGCAATAAAACTTCGACTAAATTTCCTTTCGTGGTTGCACCTTTGAAAGACATGTAACTCTGCTCATGACCAGAGCTCCTCTTACTGATGTGAATCTGTGATCTGTGTACCATCATCTGATGAATGTACAACAACACACGGCACAGTCTGTTCTGATTATACAGCAACACACGTGTCACTGCTAAAGCCTGAAAAGCCTGAAGCCAATAATGTAATAACAGCCGATAACTTAATAAATTTGTCCTTTTTGAAATGTAGACCAATAACGTAATAACTGGCCAATAACATAATAATTAATTACGTTATTGGCCTATTACATTTAAAAAAGGGCAAATTAATTACATTATTGCCTGTTATAACATTATTGGCTTCAACATATATACTACTTAAAGGACACTCTGCACATTGTATTTGAGATATTATATCTTATGGTCTCCACACATTTC
>OOFC01005584.1:9473-36959 GCA_900323345.1 Pseudochromis fuscus
GGGTGGGCAACGGGGGGATTGATTTATTAATCTAATCAGACCAATGTAGGACACTGGATGGGTTTGTCCCCCACACACCCCCCAAATCAGCCAGGACAGCACTTGAGGTCATTCTCCGGAAGTATCGGGCCAATCACATCAGACAATCTTCTCTAATTCTCCATCTTCCTCCATAATCTCTACAATCAGAGACAGAGCAGGGAAAACCGCCTTGGCTTTGATGTTGGCTTTGATTGATTTGTTCTTCTTTGCTCCCCACAAATTTGCAATTTCCTCTCTAAAAAATTCTCTGTAATCTTATTTTGCTGCGACAATATTGATTCTTGAATTTTGAACAAACAACCCTCTCTTGGTAAAAAGGCATGTGCTATGATTTCTCTCCCTGCACAGATTAGGTTTTAACGTGATCTGAAGTGTGCTCGGTGGATCGCCGGAGCACTAACAAGCTCTCCTCTATGCCTGGCATGTAGTGTAAGACTGTGCGGTGGCTGAGCGGAGCAGCGGCTCTAAACCAGTGATTCCATGGGAGTCATGCAACTGGGTCAAAACACAGAGCCTCAGAGGGAAACATGAAATTGTCAGCATCTTGTGGTAATCAAACGACATTACAACTGAGTGACTGAAACAAACAGCAACATTTAACAGATTCGAAGCATTTACACTACAGAGATCCAAATTATTCTTCCTTTCATACATTATTTGGAATGAAACTACTGCCACAAACCTCCAGTTACAAAGCATCACTCAATATTAAAATGTCCAGCTCCTTATAGAGAGTATAGAAAATAAAACATAAACACATGCACATGTTTTTAGCTTGAAATTTTGAGAGCCCATAACAATAATTTCAGGCATTTCTGACCAGATATGAAAACATTTTGTCCCAATGCCACTACAGGGCTGCCACGATGAAAGCATCACATGGGCTACAGGATGAATCTCCACCAGTGTTGCTCTTCACTACAGAAGGGGTAAAGCAGTAAAGTGCAGAAAGTGACTCAGAAGGCAGTGAATGCAGATTTATTTCAGTTTCTGCTGTGGTGAACACAGCGAGTAATGTAACCACAATGTTTCTACAGTTGAACTCACAATAGCTTCCATGTGATGTCACGACATTTCAACCAATCAGAAAAATCTGTTTTTATATCCTCTTATGGTATCATTTTGTTAATTTTTGCACAACTTGTTTTGTACATGAAAATTGAATAAAGTTCTAATCATAAAAAAAACAAACAGATTTTGTCATAAAGTGAGGATTTTGGCATTTGAACGTGGCCATGTTGGTTGTTTGGAGCCTGAAGTGACCATATTGGGCCATGAAGGGAGGGGTGAGGAATCGGTCCGACCCTTGAACCTGAGGACACTGCCCCATCTGTATGAGACTGGACTTCACCTGTGAATGAACTTCTACATGATTATCCCCTTTAAATCATTGGAAACCAGACCTGTCAATCAGTCCAACCACACCCCTAAACCTTCCCTTCATATGTACTTGATGATGAAAGGATTTTCAGATGACCATTAGATCACTCATAGCAGGAGTGGACTCATGACTTCAGAATGGCTTGTGGAAAAAAAATGATTGAAAATTAGCATTTTTTAATATAAGTTCCTTTTAGTCAGCATCTAGTGGCCATCAGTGGTGTTGCACTTCTCCATTAACTTCACTTTGACCCTGTTTAGACATGACTGCTTTCATTTGTCTCAGTTCTCAGGGACACAACTGGACAGCTGAGACGCATTGAGTTCACACCTGGTGTTTACATGCGTCTTCAAACAATCCTGGTGACCACTTGTGTTGACGTGTCACTATGGCAACGTTGGGACTGCACAGTTAACAACAGTTTCCCCGGTGTGGGATTAATACAGTTTATCTCAGCTCTTAACACCTGAGGAGCTGTTGTAAACAGTTAGCACAGTTAGCAACAAGAGAGAAGGCAAATGACTCATGAACTATTGTACATGTACGCACTGTTCACACTGACTCTGGTGAGAGGAAAAAGTTGTTTCTTAGTGTAAATGAGCGCAGGGCAAGATGGAGGCTAAACAGAAGAAAAGCTGTGTTTTCTCTGTCACTTCCTTATCGGGGAGGCGTCAGGTCATTATGCTACAGCCTCAGTACGTTTTGGTTTGTTCACGCATGTCTGTAGCGTGGTTTTAGTAGCCAGGTCTGTTGAAGCTTATAATGTAATAACAGCCGATAACGTAATAAATTTGCTCTTCTTGAAATGCAATAGGCCAATAACGTAATAAAAGTCCTGAACCACTAATGTAATAACTTTTGGCTAGTAATGTAATAATTTTTTACGTTATTGTCTGCTTATTACGTTGTTGGCCTGGTAAAAGACAAAAAACTTTGCAAATGTAATAACTGAGCCAATAACGGAATAAATTATTACCTTATCGGTTCAGGATTTTTATTACATTATTGGCCTATTACATTATCAGCTGTTATTACATTATTGGCTTCAACAAGGTCCAAACAGGCTCTTTCTGCTCCGTCTGTTTCTTCGTACAATCTATATCCACACCAACTTTCAGAGCTGGACATCTCAGTTGTATGAGCTCTATAGTTTCGAACATTCCCATGAATTCTTTGTTTATGTCATAATCTATCTTCAATTTATGCTTGTATTCACCTTGCATTCTACTTCTTTTACTTTTAACAATATTCAGCAGAAATTTCAGCATTTTTTCCTAATGGGAGTGAATATGTTGAATGTTTAATTCCCCTTCGACCTTGTTCACTTTGAATTTCAACTACTTCCACATCCAATTCATTTTTCCAGCTTCACTTCTTCAAACCTTTGTTGAAATGTTCACCTTTTTTGTACAATGTATGTTTTTCTTAAATGTTCAGCTTTATTATACTGCTATGCATTTTAAAATGTGTTTTTTCATTGTTTGTTTTTTTTCAAAATATTCAACAATTTTTCCAACTCAACTTTTAAAAAGTCTTCAACAGGTTTATTTCATTTTATTTTGAAAATCTTCCGGATTTCTCAGCAGTTCTTGACAAACTATTGTAGCTTTTCAGCCATTCACACTGATTTTTTTTTGTTGTTGCAGGAAATCAGTGTTTCCAGTTTGGATAACATCTCCTCTAGTCTTTAACAGCAAATGTTCAGATGTTGTTTTTTCCGATGGCAGCGGAGGCAGGACCTTATTACTTGCTGTGGTCAAAAATAGCATCTGAACAGGGCCGCTTTGCAGAAACGGCTCCTGGAGATTGATGATTGATTACTACACAATTACTGCTGAAAGCAGCGGGGCCCCTCCTCCTAATCACTGCTTTCGTCGCTAAAAGGGGATTATCACATAGGAGAAGCTTGTTAGAGGCACTTCCTCCCTGGAAATCAATAAAAATTACTCACGAGATTGCGAGCATACATCAGAAATGTCTCAGTCGAATCCCTCGGCCGGGCCCTGCACATTCACAGACAGGTACTTTACATTATTCTCAGTGTGTTTGTGCCTCCTGTGGCTGTGGATCTGACCCCCTCTGAGATATTGGCCTCGAACCATGTCTAATTAAAGCTGCTTTTCAATGCAGGCGCTCTGGAACTTCAGGTCCCCTCAACAATTAAGTGCAGGATTTCTCCTTTGGTCTCAAGTGAGGAGAAAAGGCACATCCACAGGGTTGATTATCCCCTTTCTCTCTCCCTCTTCCCCACTCTGCCTCAGCCCATTATTGGATTCACTTAGTTGATGGAGCCCCATATATAGAGCACAGAGAGACAGGCAGTGCAATCAACACACCAGAGACACTTGGAGAAATGGGACAAAATGTACAGCAACACATTTGAAGTCAAGGCACAAAAGTGTTAAGAGCTACTGGTCATGATGGTCTAATGGAAACAGGTTAGAGAGACAAACCCATAACCAGCAGCGTGAGAGGTTCACTTCCTGTGTCCTTGGAAGTTCCCCTGGATAAGAAATAGACTTTGTGAGCTAATGACTGGATTTACCTGTAAAAATGTCTTTATTTTACCCTCAGTTCACCAACACAGTTTTAACAGTAATAAAAACTGTTACTTATCTTTTCAATTAAAGATGGCCGACACTGTAAAACCAAACAAATAAATGCTATTATATATGGTGTAATGGCAGCTCATAAAAACTGTAATTTTTGTAATACAATACAGTTTTTAGCTTTACTTTAACAAATTTTGCACATTTTATTTTTTTTATTTTATTTTGATTTACACAAGCCTTAAATCTTATGTAATTTTTGGATTTTTGATACTTACACAAAATACCAACAATTAAATGCACATACAAAAAAAATACAGACCCAGTGCTTTATTTATGGTTAATTGTCACTTATTGGATTAAATTTTGGAAATATTTTACAGCATTAAACTTGATGACCAGATTATTTATCAAATAAAAAAAACCTTGAAATCTTGTTCATTCAGTCACAGGTTTGCCATGTTATTTTACATTTGGCTTGTAAATGCATTATATTTACACACCCATGTGCTTTGTAATGTTAAGATTTCTTGTATATTCTAAACGATATACAACATATATAAAATACATGATACAGGAACACCTCTCCTGAAGTATAAAACAACCGTCTTAAAAAACTAACCATCATTTTCTGCAGATACACTAAAGAAACTCAAGAGTTTTTTGATTATTTTTTTTGATTTGACCCACAATTAACAGTGAAAAGCAGTGCATGCAGACTCTCGGTGCATATGTACTGTATCATTTCATTTCCTTCACTCAGATTTGAAATAAATATTTTGTGAAGCTCTCAGCTGCAGAGACTTAAACTGTTGTTGCTGTGGAGCTAACAACACATCAGCGATCTCAGCCGGGGGCCCTGTGGGGACGGCCTGTGGTTTCAGACAGTCTCTCACACCTGTAGGAGGCCAAAGCCGGGCCTGGTTAACTGGGCCTGTGAGGATAAGAAAGTGGGTTTGTGGCCAGGCCAGGAGGGAGTCCATTAAGGGGTGAGATGCTTGGAAATAATGGCCCTAATGGAAGCCTTATCTGTGGCTATCTGCGGCTCGCTGTGGCTCTGGAGGGCAGGACACGCTCACCATGGAGCCCGTGCAACTATTTAAAGCATGGGCTCGTTTAAAGCTCAGGAAATATAAAACTGTGGCCGTGTCCAGAGACCTTACAACCATATTACACCTCGTCTAATTACCTCATTTTTACACAGTTAAGCCCTTAAGTCTCTTTTATTCCTCAGACTATTTGTTTACATAATTCTCTGTTTTTATTGGGTCTAACCAGAGGTATGTATTTAAGTGCCTCAGTTTTCACAGCATGCTGAACTAGCAGGCAATGTTGTTTTCCAATCTGTCCTAATTGTGTGGCACTGTAGAATAAATCCATCCATCCAGCAGGATGCAGACATTTCTTTATGTTGCTGGAGGTCACAGCAACAGGAGGCACTGCAGAGCAACACCAACACAGTCAGGAGAGGATTGTTCATTTCTGTTCAATCACATTGGTTTGAAGCAGAATTCAAGCAGCAGGTCAGAGGTCAGAGGTCAGGAGTATGACAATCATGCAGACTGCAACTATATCTGCAATGACAACATGTCAATATTTAGTTTAGATTATTTAATTCATTTGATCAGGGACAATGCACAAAACACATTAACCTAAGAAAGAAAATATGCCATGCGCCAGGTTATAGCAATACATGCTAACTTCCACCTGCAGTCCCAGGACAGGGTGATGTTATTAAAATGTCCATGAATTGTGGTCATGTATTTGTGTTTTGTACAACACCAACATAAAATATGTATGTCTTAAAAGTCTTGCTTTTAAGAAAATCTGTAATTTTACATAAATGTTGTGTAAAAAAAACCCCAAAAAAACCCTGTTGCTGTTTTTTTCATTTATGTATTTGATAAGTGATGTTCATTTTCACACTTTTTGAATTTACATTAATCAATTGATCAAAAAACAGAGAAATTAAGATTTAAAATAGAAGCTAGAATAAGATAGAAAATGCATTTTCTGCTGAAAACTGCAGAAAATTTTTAAGACATTTTTTAAGTGTAGATAAAAAAAATCATTTAAAAATCATTTAGAAGTTAAGATTTTGAAAAGCAAGATAAAAACTATCATATAAACATTAAACATTAAAATTAGAAAATGTTGAAAATTTTAGGAAAACTTTGGGTTGATCTGATTGTGGTGTACATTGTTCCTACTGAGATAAACTGCAAAGAAAAGTTGTGTTTTAAAAAGAAAGAAAATTAGAAAGAAGTTGAATGTCGGTAAAAAAATCCTTAAAAAGTTGAACCTCTGACATTTGACTGATGTTTTGAATTGAAAGTAAATGTAAAAACCCACAGGAGTGAGAATAATACAGAAGTTGCTTCCTCAGCAGTCACACCTTTAACTTGTGGAGCTGTATATTATTCAGTGTTCAGTGTCAGCTGGTCTCCTTCTCCACTGACCCTCCAGCTCCACCAAGAATAATTTTCCCTTTCAGACTTTAACAAAGCCCAGTCACCTGAAAGGTCGAAGTCTTCTGTGCTTAAATGGACACAGAATAAAGCCCCGTGTCAGAAGTACCTTCATTAGCTGATAGCGGCAAACTCGTTACACACACCGGACAAAAGAGGAAGGTAACATCTATTACGGTGTAATTCTTAAGGCATCGTATTGTCCGAGTGTTGTCGCCCGTCATCATGAAAGAGAGGCTGTAATTCAGAAAGGCCTGCACACTGAATGAGGCCTGTTAATGAGATGTACGAGGGTCCTAAAAGCCTATTCATCAACTTGTGGTTCGGTGCAACATGGCTGGTGTCCACAGTGAAATTAAAGCTAATTCTATGTTCAGTAGAAGTTTTATTATTGTTGGGTTTTTTTCTACAAAAAGGCAAAACGTACAAACAGGTAACATCACTTTGCAAACCAGCACACTGAAACATTACATTCCTATTTTAACACCATGCACTTTACGATAATGAAAAACAATCAACGTGTGCGCGTAAAATATCAAAGAGGTCGTTGGATTTTTAATCTGAATGCCAAGCGAGCCACTTCAGCATCCCAGCAGCACTGATAGTATTTCACTCCCTCGGGCTCGCTGGCCTCTAAGGTCCTGTAGGTAGTCTGAGAACCACTGATTTACTGAAGATAATTTCCAAAACACATTTCAAGAAAATGCAAGGTAAGCACTGCTTTTTATTACCTCCATCCCAAACAACAAAAACTGAAATACCTCGTGATCTTTTGTATCATTCAGTGTCTTTTCTCCACTGAGGAGTGTTCAAGTTTTACAGCATCTTAGAAAAATAATTGGTTCTGTATTTACAACAACAATGGAGCTAGAAACATGGAACAGCTTTATGTACAGTAGCATCTGTTGCCTGACTCCAGCTACAGCAGAGTGAAAAGTACTGATACACTGAATACTGGCTTACTCAACTACTAACTGAATGATCGAGAACTAATATGACATATTGATAACATATGACAATTATCCAATATAACAATAAGCGGTACTATTTTGTCTGAAATGAAAACATTCTTCTTTTTTCCATCTGTCGATAAACCCATGAACCAAACAACTTTCCAAAGGCACACGTAACCATTCCCCTCCAGGACGTCCTGATCCCTCCAGGTCGTCCCGCAAGAAGGAATCGGAAATCTGGACCAAACTGAGAGCAAATGTTTCTGATTTGAAATAATGTGCTCAGATAGCTGTGATGATACAGTGTGATTTTCATATATGGTATTTTCATTTTACATTCATTAAAAATTAATCATATCTACTCAGAAAAACAGTCTTGATCAGTTCAAATCCCACATCGGTTTCTTCCATCTCTTTAACACTAACATGAAGCGTTATGTTCAAAAGATTTTCATCCCAACACTTCAGGACTTCAAAGCCTTAATTAACAAAGAAACTGTCAGATATGCAGAGGTCATTTAGAAACAGTGTCTGCATCACGTGGTTTCATTTTTCAAGTGTAAACCATCAATGCAATAATGCAACATTTTACGCTTCATTAACAGACAAATTTAACAGATCTTTGTAAAAATGTTATTTTGGTTCTGTGAAAATAAAATTGCCTCCTACACTAGTGTTTTTCCAGAGGTGTGAAGTGGCTGCAGTTTCATTTTTTTTCTTGTTACACCCTGAAAAAAATGCTGGGTTGTTTTTAAGTACAAGACACGATGTAATAATTGGCTGCCTTCATAGTTTTTGCGTCATTTCAAACTGTTGCTTTAACTAGGTTATAATTTGAAAGTCATCACTGTGATTCTGTAAACTTTGGTGTAACTTTAGATATATCTGTATATATATATAAATATAATCTCACACTTCTTTTTTTAATCTTTCACCATCTATCATTCCACTGAGCCAAGTGCTGGGTAAAAACCATGGACTGTATAAAAAAGATAAATGTAGCCACACGGTCTGAAAACAGAAGTCGATATCGAAGTGCAAAAAAGTGCAATACCACCGATGGCCACTAGAAGCTCACGCCAACAAACTCAAACTTTCTTCAATAGAAAAATGGTAATTTTCAATCATGAAATACTCAATATATTTTTTCCAAAAGTCATTCTGATATTAGTTAAAGTTAACTCTTGTAATTATTGATCTGGTGATCCATCTGAAAATCATTTAATAATAAGTAGATATTAGGCTTCAATAAAAAAAAAAAAGATTTAGGAGTGTGGTTAGTTTGATTGCCAGACCTGGTCTCCAATGATTTACACATGCTTCTGAGTCTCATAGCCATTGGGCAACTGGGATTGGTGTCCTCGGGGTCAAGGGTCAGACCCGCCTCCTTAGTCCTCCCTTTATATCCAAATATGGTCACTTCTGGCTCCAAAAAACTCCACACGGCCACAATCAAATGCCAAATTCCTGACTTCAAAGTGCAAATCCACAACGAGTGACACCACAATGACTTCATCCATGTCTACTATACAAGCTATGGTAAAAACAAGAAATCTTGCAGAAATAAATGACCCAGCATGTAGATACTTTGATATTTACCCAGCAGTGTAGTTAAAAACAACCCAGATTTTTTTAGACTAGAGCCTTTCCTTGCTAACTCTCTGCAAGTGCACACAAACTTACCAGCACAACGGGTCCTACAGATGCAGGATGCTAATGCTACAGAACATGTGGGCTTGTTACAGAAACGGTTTATTACGGACAAGATGTTCGTCATTCGTCAAGCGCTGCAGAGCTTGACTGGTTTCTCCTGTCAAAGGTCACCTTCAGATGTCAGTCAACCAGCGTCGGCTTGTCTTTTAGTTGACATGAAAAGAGGATGAGAAGCAAACCAGCGGTCTTGTTGAAAGACTTGTACCTACAGTGGCCGCACCAGTGCACCACCTGCAGAGGGAAAGTCATTAACACTGCAGACGTGTCTCACAATATTAAAGAAGCTTTTCTGTTGGATTGTTTGTGCAGCAGCAGTCTGAGCAGCACAGTGGATGCAGGGGCTTTAATATTCCCCCGTGCACGGACCACACACATCGTTCCCTCAGCTCGGACACGGCGAGGTTTCCCAAAGCTACAGCTCGTCATGTCGGCAGGTGCAGCTTCTCTCAAACCTGTAAGAGGAGACGTCTCCATAATGGAAGATAAGCCACCGCTGCTGCCCGGGTCTCTGTGTTTATTGACCAGGCGTCTGATGTGTGTGTGCTAAGAGCCACCTGGTGAAAGTGTGGATAGCCAGAACTGGTTAGGAGGAGGAGGAGGAGGAGGAGGAGGTAGGAGGAGGTGGTGGTGGTGGAGGGAGCAGCGAGGTGACGGATCAGACGCTCAGGGTCATGTTTCGGAGCAGCCACTGCTGGGAGCGGCTGCCGTTGCAGTCTCTCAAGGTGGGAAC
This sequence comes from Pseudochromis fuscus, assembly GCA_900323345.1. Classification (NCBI taxonomy): domain Eukaryota; kingdom Metazoa; phylum Chordata; class Actinopteri; family Pseudochromidae; genus Pseudochromis; species Pseudochromis fuscus. The sequence continues at coordinate 19,310 of OOFC01005584.1, forward strand.
CATCTTATCCTCCTCGGATGGCATGTCCAAGCACTGGTTGCTGTTCACATGCAGCAGAGTGAGTCGCTGCAGAGAGAAGGATAAAAACAAACGTGTAAATGTTCAGACACCACATTACCACAGGATCGAGGACGACTTCTTCACCGTCTCACCACAAAACGAGCTTAAATCAGCGGATGACGCAAAATCCGTTTTGACATTTTCCCGTCTCATTGACTGCACTTCAGAAAACTCTCTGAACAGACACTAACACACCTCAACTATCGATTCCCCACATTTCACAAATTTACCTGTCGGCCCAGTAAATGAGGCCAATCCTGAGCTTGTTACACTCATTACCTGCAGCTGCAGCAAGGAAAAAAACAAACACATGCAGCAGATGGTCTTTATATTTCTACTTTACAGGAAGGATTTCTCTGTAAACAACTGTTGAGATTCAGAGGCATCACAAGTTGTTTTAATGTTAAAATGTTGCTGTGCTGCCATCCCACTGGAAACCAACACAAACTAAAACTATGTTCAGCTTTCTGCAACTCGCTTTTTCACATTTCTTCTGAATAGTTTGTACAAACAACTGCTCTTTCTTACGTTTCTCATGTTTTTATACTTCCAATATTTGTTGTTGTCCTTGTATGTGAAACTATGTTTGGTAGTTTAATGGATTCTGATTTTAACTGTGTTGAAGTCTGCAAACAGCTTTAATCCTGTGTGCTGTGCATGGACAGGACCAGAAACTAAGTGAATCAGTGCTTGAAATAAGTCACACACATTTAGAGCACAACAATGACATATACTCACTTAAAGTTGAAGTTAACAAGGCCAACAGTTGATTATTGACATCCAGCAATTACAGAAAAACTTTACATTCAGTCTGTAACAAGAAGACTCCGCAGGTTAGCCAGCTAGCCAAATGAAACCTATTATGTTTTGTGATGTTAGCTGATGTTAGCTGATGTTAGCTGATGTTAGCGGTCACCCTTTGTTACTTCATGTGATCCCTGATGGTTAGCTAATGTTAGCGCTAGCAATGAAAACGATAATGCTGCTACCATAGACTGTATATAAGGAATACACATAGCTGCATTTTGAAGGCAGCAGTCTGGTATTTTAATGGGGCCATGTTGGTTTTATGGAGCCAGAAAGGACCATATTCGGATATGATTTGGATGAGTGAGGGGGCGGGTCTTACCCTTGAACCAATCAAACTCCCCACACTCCTAACCCTTCCTCCTTTTGAAGCCTAATGTCTTCCTGATGGTGAAACTATTTTCAGATGGACCATTACATCACTGATGAAAAGATTTCACTTTAGCTAATGACATCAGATTGAGCAAGCCAATCAGAGCAAGAGTTTTTTTGGAGCCAGCATCTAGTGGCCATCAGTGGTATTGCACTGGTGGTTTGGTTCACTGTTGAGACCTGCTGGGTATGTCCATTATTTATATGCAGTCTATGGCTGCTACTGATGGAGCATTAAAATATTAACAGCTCTGTGGTTTTCAGGACATTTTACATCTTTCTCTGAATTTCCAGAAGTTTCCCAGGACTAGAAAATAATCTAAATAATTAAAAGGTTTCCAGGATGTGTGAGAAGAAATAGATGTTGCTGCTTGAGACCATCTCAGTCTCAAGCAAACGTCTTCAAGTTCATCAGTTCACAGCAGGTCAGTGAGAGTGTTTCCATCACAGTCTCCAGCTTCACGCCACAGTGTGTCTCACAGTGTCTCCACTCCCTCTCCTGTCAGTCCTGCCTGTTGTGACATAAACAAACTGGACACGACTTGGAAAAACACACCTGAACTGAGCCTGCACCACAGGAGAGGATCTGTGACTCTCTGCCATGGAGACTCCACAGACTAACAACTGTAAGAGAGGAGCTTTCAATGGCCCTGATTAACCATTTATGTTCATTCCCTCAGAAGAAACACGCTTCCGCAATTTGGTTCCTCACTTTAGCTGCTTTTCTTGTCCTAATGATCACATGCAGAGCAGCAGAGGAGGACTCACAGTTGGTTTGTTAAGACATGCAGAGCCTCAGCTGGGAAAACAACGTCGTGAGAGGAACTTGGAAATGATGTTAGGTGCTACCAAGACACTATACAGTAATGTAATCTATGGGAATGTACTGTTGAAATGCATTCACTAATCTATCATGATCTTTATATGTACAATGTAAAATGGCATTTAAATTACTATAAAATTGAATTTTTTTTTCATATAAAAATACTGAAATTGGTCTTTTATGGATACAATTTGACATTTTCTAAGAGATGCTTATGGCACTGTAACAGAAATCTGTAATTTAAGAATTTTGTGTGAATTTTCCAGATTTTTTAAATATAAAAATATAAATAAAATTACACAAATTAATGACTGCATTTATATGTAATGTAAAAAAATAAAACTGTTAACAAAAAAGGACAATGTTATGAATAAATTTTAGTTTTTAATCACAATTATTTACTTTTTCATTGAATAGATTGAACTGCCCAGTTACTACTACACTGCTACTGCTCATTTGATACGATCAATATTTCTCCAATATTCTTGTAATTTGGCATAGATATGTTTCTAATTGACAGATCTTGCATATTTATTGAAGGTTTTACATGAAAAACTTTTAATATTTTTATCAGTTCATTTTTTCCTACAAGTCTGAATATCTCTCGATAAACAATAAACAGACAAAAAACTGCCCAATATCACATGTAAAGGTGAAGCTACTGGAAAATTGTTGGACTAGTTTCATTTATGTATTGATTGATTTATTTAACAGTGTGTGTTAAGATTATCTTGTTTTTTCAAATGGTGCAAACATAAGATGCAGCATGTTCAAACACATGTGAACGACCATGAGCCACAGTCTGTGTCCAGGCTTAAAGGAAACATGTGCTGGTGTGATATTTTTATCCTGCAGCCGAGGCATAATTCTTCATTAAAACAAGATTGTGCTTTGACTGTTGACAGAGGATATTCAGACTAATGAGCTCACATAGACGCTCAGACCATGTTTGATCTCGAGCTATAAAACACAAGGGCCTGACATTCACTGCCTGGATACAAAGAGGTACACACACACAAACACACACACACACGCACACACACGGATAGATCTAACCTGAAGTACACATTGCAGACCGCCCTACAGGGCACATTTGTTCAAACAGAACGAGAACAAAGAGAGCAGGTGGCTTACGACCTCACACACCTGCCAACAAACCAAAGGAGAGAACAATAAGGTTCCTCTACACCGGAGATATCTCACTTTTCTTGTTTTGGTTTGTTTTTTTTAAACAAATTATGAACAGCTACAACTTAGTGGCAAAGTTCTCATAATTCAGATTGAACAATATTTTTGTAGAGCGTGCAAATGCCAAGGTGTATCTTTAACCTCCACAGGCCTATGCATACACAGAGCTCCTCTAAAGCTGGAGGTAGATCTAATATATAAATCATAAGGCCGGCTGAGGCAGCATTGAGAGGTTTTTTTTTTTTCTCTTTCATTCAAAAGATCTAAACTTACTCTACTGGCAGAGATGACAGAGGCGGCGGAGGGTAGAAAAAAATGTTCCACATTTAATGTAATTACTAGAAATGTGGAGGTCCTGTCCTTTGCTCATAATTATTTCATGCCTGCTTTGGGGCAGAGAAAACTCCCATCTCAGCCTCCCAGCAAACTGAGCAGTGCCTGCGAAGCAACTTACCAAGTGTGTGTGTGTGCGTGTGTGTGTGTGTGTGTGTGTGTGCGCGCAGCTGAGACAGGCTAATTAAATGAGGATGGTTTTCTAACCATAAGCCCCCGGATGAAGGAGCAGCATCCTCTCCGTCGCCAGGCAGCACGGTGAGCCTGCTGGAAGGCACAGGAGATTTAGCGGGGCCGAGATGTATACGAAAAACACCGGATTCCTTTTATCTCGCGGCAGAGTTGTTTGCTTCGTCGGCGCCCTGCCCTTGTGTTGGTGCGTCTCCTTCGATGCACCCGGAGGACCTCTGGGTGTGAACAGCAAATCAGGCCATCTAACAGCAGGTCACTTTACTGCCGCAACTCACTGCCACACACCAGCAGTCCTGGGAGCTTCTTACCCAGTTCACCCTGCAAAAACACTGCGGCCTGCTACAATGAAATTGCTCTTTAGCGTTTCTGAGGTGCAAACTCCAGATAACTGAGTGACACACACACAATGACGGGGAAGAGGAAAATAACAAGCCTGAAATGCCGAGCCAAAAAAACATCCCGTACAGAAGTATGTAAATAAGCCGGCTGCGTGGTGAAAAGCACAGATAATTGGGATTCATTGGGTTTTGTTTTGTTTTTTTTACAATAACACACAGTGTGCACAGCTGCCAATGAGCGAGCGGCTGGAATGGCCAGGGCCATGAAAGGTGGGTTCACAATGAAGGATCACTTCAAAAGAACTTGTAAACAATGGCAAGCCCGTTTCAATCATCGCCGCACGTAGATAATCAGCTAAAAATAAACACGTCCTCCTCCTCCGTCCTCCATCTCCGGCATCATTCTGGAAGTGTGGGGCCGGCCAGAGGGATTTTCACATCAAAATAAAATATTTATGTTTGGAAAATAAATGTCAAATGAGATCTAATTTAGCATGAAGCCCAGCTAAAGGTCTTGCAGATAGCATCTTATAAGCAGAAGAAGTATCTTGACGTGACATCTGTCACTGCTTGACATGCTTCTGCCCTCACCTTCATGCATTTCCCCCCCTCAAAGGTCAGCGGTAAAGAGGTACTTAATGCGTCCTAAAACAATTTGCATGCACATCTGACTTATGAAAGATCAGCGACAAGCTCTGAATTCATCCATTCTAACTAATAAACAGGAAATACTCAACAATAAGCTGCAAGAGGTCAAAACTAATCTACTACAAGGCTAAACTACATCACCACAGAGCAGCTAAAATCACAACAATCTAACTAACCTGCTCACCTCAGCCCCCCAAAAAGCAGATGAGACTTTAGAGAAAATAATCCGTGGGACTGAAGTAGAGGTGTCTAGCAACCTCCAGACGGGTGTAGTTGTGGAGGATCCACGACTGTATGGGACTGTTGTTACAGTACTCCACAGTGGGGCCATAGGTGCCGTCCTCCAGGCGGCTGATGGTCAGACACGACTGGGTGATGATGTGGAGGAAGGTGTGCTTCTGCAGCGAGTGAGTCCAGAGGGAAGAGGGACAAATGGTGGATGAAGGTAAATCACAGTGTCATGGAGCGCTTCTTAAACTAGCTGATTTTTATTGATTTTTAACTTAATAGGAAAGCGTTTGTTATACATTTAATTAATTAATCAAGCACATTTATCCACTGTATTTCATCAAATATTGTCCAGAGCCTTTATTTAGCTAATCTGCAAAAGGCTCCTATCTGAGGCTGGCTTGTGTTACATGTAGGAACGTATTTCTAATTTCCTCTGTTTGATCAGTTTAATTAGTCAGATTCAGGATAAAGCCAAATTTTGATGCTTCAAAAGCATCAGGAGCTGATCCAAACATTAAAGTTACTCCTGTTAATATGGACTCAACACGTCCCTTAAGTTTTCAACGAAAATAAAAGCCTGTTACTAGCATTTCAGCAAATTTGAAACCAGTCATTTCTTAGTATTATATTTGTAGGCACATTCATTTATTTACTAAATTCTGTATTACAGTATAGCTTAGAGGTACTTGTAGTTTATGTTTCTTCTACTTCCTGTCAGCCCCCATTTCAACTCCACTGCAATTTTTAAAGCTAGATAATTTTTGTATATGGAAAATACTATCAGTTCAAATAAACTGTTATCTATGCATTTAACAAAATCCCCAGCTTGGATAAAATGTTCTTTCCTGCTTCACCTATGGCTGAAAAGCAACAGTGAACAGGCAGTAATGTGAGGGAGCACTTCTCCAAAGATGGTGATGTAGTTTGTCTGCAATGTACAATAATGTGAAAATAAAAAAGATAAATCTGAGGAGCTGTGAAGGAGTCATACTAATGCAAAACTGGTGCACTATGCACAGAAACAATCTATTTCTTTATTGCACAGCAAAATATGTTTTCCCATATAAAACTTTTTTAAATATATAAGAAAACAATGCTCCTACTTTACTTCTACTGCTACTTTCTGCTTCCACTCCACCTCATTTCAGAGGGAAATATTGTACTAACAGCAAGAGTAACTTTTTAGATCAATATTTCAGTGAACAGGCAGTACGGTGTGGGACTGCTTCTCCAAAGATGATGATACAGTTTGTCTGTAGTGGATAATAATGTTAAATGTTCTATCATAGAGTTGCTTACTTTAGAAAATCAGCTTTTAATCAGACATTTACAGAGTCATATTGGGGCAAAACACACAAAAAGAGCTGACTACACTGGCAGAAATCAGGAGATATTTCACACTAAAATAGGTTTTGGTCATGTTCTTCATGCATATAGTGTCAAAAGTCAAAAGTGCAGCTGAGTAGGTGAGAAAACTCTGTGTGGTAAGGCGTTTTACTCACTGCTGTTTTTTTTTAACTGGTATATTCAGGTGTGATTGATTGTGGAGAAAAAGTAAACACAGCTTATTTCCTGCTGACACAGCAGAGGAGGTGGGAAAAAGATGGAGGGCCGTCGGTCACGGCTGTAAATGGCTGAAGCAGGAATATAGAAAAATCAGGGTTCATGTGAAAAGTGAAACTGATGAAAAGATTAAATGTTAATGGTCCTGGAGCCAACGAGGATTCAGTCCCTGTCAGTCACACCTGTGCTAAAAATAACCTCTGCCACTGACAGCGGTGAAACCCCCAGCGCTGTTTACAACAGAGACCGGTCCTCTTAGTTTATAAATTATTCAGGCTTTTCATTTTAAGAATGTACCCGGGGAACAAAGTGTGGGAGAGAATCTCTCCTCGGGTTTGTTCACCTGCTTGATGGAAAAACCACTGGGCTTCCTCACCTCGTCATATTGACATGTCGGGGACGGGACGTCTCAATCACCAGCAGATAACACTGTATTCACTACAGTCTTTTCATACCGTCTCCCAGAGGCTTAAAAATGAATAAAAAATTAATATAAAAATGCTTTTGAGTTGTATAATCCATAATGTATTTTGAGTTCTGAAGCAACACGGCTGGAGGAAGAATATTTTAGTTCTCCTGTGAGATTCAAAGTGTCTTTCTGTTTCCTGCCTGCAACATCAGTTTTTCTTCATTTGACTCAATATTGAAAACTATTTATTATGGCTTGCATAACCTGGAATATTAAGTAAAATGAAGGCACGGTGGTTAACATGCAGTTTTTTGGCTTCGTCATTTATCTCACTTTTGTGCCACAGTGCCTTAAATAAATAAACTGTGACAGACACATTTGTATAGCTGCATATATTTACATGTCTTGATGAGGCCAAAAGGTCTGTAATAAACCACTACACATAAAAATGCATGAGTTTGTTAGTTTTTCACCTCGCTCTTCAGGACCAGATCCATCCAAGTGTTGTTTTGATTTGATTTCTCCCATGTTAGGTGTGTTTTTAGCTCTGATTTTAGTATTTATGTTAATGTTACTGACTGACTATCAAGCTTAAAATCTGTCCTGTCACTGGTAAAATGTTATGTTTTATTCATTTTATAACTCACTCCAGTTCTTGCTTTTACTTTGCACTCATGTTTGTTGTTGACTGCACACTTATAGATATACACACTGATGCATGTGGATATAATTTACTTAGTATTTAGTAACATGTTGACTTCAAGTACATATATATAGAACAGTTATGAGAATATATAGTCCGTAGAATCTATTTTAGATGTATCTATCCATCTATCAATCTATCTATCTAAGGATCATGTTCCTTCTAAGGTAAGAAGAAAATGATCTACTCTACTCTAATAACTGTTGATACTTCAGAGTACACAGTTGAACGACACACTACTGTAAACACAGGATGAAAACTACAAGGGAAATATTCAGAAGGACTTGAACATCTTACCTCAAAATCATATTCCCACTTGCCAACATACTAAATAAAATGAGAGAAGATGAGGAGAGAGAAGCTGAAACTCTGCTGCATTAAAAAAAAAAACACACACACACACACAGCGCCATCTAGTGGCAGAAACAAGGCATCCCATTGTCCTACAAATACTCAGAGTGCACCCGTGCTAAAATGCAACCTCCTCATGACGCAGGCAACCAATCTGCACTTTCAGGCCTCGTCCTGGATTACAGTCTGACTCCTGCAGCAGGGAACAGTGATCCTACCTCGGCATCGTACTCGAACATCTGATTGCCCTTCATGTGGTGACACTTGAGCATGACTACGGGTCCATTGAGGCGGGAGACGTCCAGACAGAGGTCGTCCGTCCTGATTTCTTTATCTGCCGTGTACGAGAACACCTGGAAACAGACGATGGAAAGCATCAGCAACGACAGCGCTGTTCATCCTTTTTTACATTTGAGAAACACTGATAGCTGTGTGTGAAATGGTGTGATTTGTTTGGATTACCAGTCTTTCGAGTGCATTGCGAACCTAATTATATTTTATTTCTGAGTATTTTCAGAGCTTTCCTCAGACTTCATTCATTTTTTGTTGTCATACAAAACTAGACTGAGATTCTGTTTTGTGTGGAGCAAAAAACTAAACAAACTAGGGTGAATGAAAACAATGAAGGGCACAGTGATAAGACCAAAATATAATAAAATTCAGAGGAAAATCCTGCAGTTGAAGAAAAACTGATTCATGCCTTTATTTATTTCATTACTGCAATGTACTTTCTTACTGGCCTCTTGAGAGAAAAAAAATCAATAAAACATTCAGCTTATCCAAAAGTCCTACCAAGAGTCAGGAGGAGGTCGGGAGCACATCAGTCCAGTTTTAGATTAAGTTTTAAGCTCTTCCTTGTTGTGTACAAAGCTACATTCCAGATCCCCTGTTAATTAATTGCTGCTGCTGGTTTACTGGAGGTCACCAACAGCAGCTGAATGAAAATCAGTGATGCATCCTTTGTTAATTACACCCCAAAGCTTTAAAGGGGACTTGTTATGTTCAGGTCTGGCTTCATATTTTTATGGTCTTGGTTTCCTCAGGAGTAGCTTTGCAGAGATTGCAGTTAAAAAAGTTAGAAAAAGAGCCCAGTTTATTCTGATTGGCTAACGTCAGGGAGACTGACAGGAAGTGGAAGCTGACTCTCCAGCAGGTGACTGTAAACCTACAAAGTAATGTAAGTCTGTTGACAGTCTGAACATGTTTGAGTCTGAATGTGATCCACAATCTGAAAGCAGACAGCACCAACCTTCAAGAAAGACCACAGCAGGATGTCTGTGTTCAGTAAATATTACACCCTGTAGCAGCTGATTGTGGCACATCATGGTGGATTCAGTATTTTAATTGCAAGCTATATGTAACATGTTTTCTATGTATGTCCATATTAATCTGTGTACATGTGGGAGATGCTCAAAAATGCCGACTGCCAGGCACCGGTGATTATTTATATGCTACAGAACATGAAATAAACAAATGTAATGATATTCGGGGAGGAGAACTGGAGAACATGCTCAGTTACTAAGACGACTGTAATCTGACGTCTTGTTCCCGAACAGCTACGCAAAAAGCTGACATTTGTACGTCAGACTTTCAGCCTTCTGAACAGTGTTTTTATCAGGCTGCAGTCTGAGCACTTTACTCACAGAGATTACTGCAACATCACTTTATGTGTAGTATGAAAACCCAACATCATAAAACTGTATTTGGCACAGGAAACAGGGAAAAACAGAATAGATGCTCTTTAAAACACAGTAAATATCCAGGAAGCAGCGCGATGAATATATTCATACTTATCTTTTCACCTCAGTCTTTAACGAGCTGCACAGACCTGAAATCCTTCTTTTTGCCTCACACTCCTGCACTTTTTTAAAAACTATATTTGTATTTTATTTTATTTTTAAACTGTATTAATAGTCTCATGATACAGTGAGTCATCTCCTTTGATCTAATTGTTTTAATGTGTCCATGTGAAGTGCTCCATGCATGTTACCTTTTTTATTGTAAAGCACTTCCTCCACAAAAATGAGACAAAAGTGGCAAAAAAAGGATTTTAATATATTGAACTTCTGCTTGTTTGTTTCTTGTTTTGTTCTGTTAGTTTTTTTTGGCTCAATCTGCAAAGTTATCTGCAGAGGGTTATCATTACTGCACCCAACCTGACTTCAAATTTTCATGCAAATCCCTCCAAAAAAGGATGAAGGGACCTAAAAACTATTTATTCTAAAAGGGTTTTTCTCTACTTTTCTACAGCAATTATAATAAATTATTTTACCTGAAAGTAGTTTTTAAATTTGTGTGTAAATGCAGTCAAAGGAGAAGGTATTATGATTGTGAACACCACAGTAAAGCAGAATTAAAAGCTCACATGCACAGTTACATGTAACATGATTGGGTCTCATTCACCAAGCATTCGTAAGAACAAATCTGTTCTTAAACCCAATTTACAAAATTCTTAAGAAGATTCTTATATTCACCAGTACTGTCTCAGATTTGTTCGTCGGTAAGAGCAAAATCTACAAACATCCATCAGCACCCTTAAGCAGCTTTGAGAGGTAACATGTTTGCGCAAAGCAACTTATTATTACATTGTTTCAATTCTACAGCTGTGTGTGATTACAGCACTTAGATTACAATAACATTTTCATCATGCCTATTATTTTTTTGACCATTATTTAACAGCATTTTATTCTTTTAAAATGAGTAAACCATACATTAATGCTCAATTCACAACAGGATCCTGCCCCACACCTGAAAGCAACAACAGACCTGCTGAGATGACACAGTGTAAACTAACTGAGTAACAGCATCTAATGTATCTTTTATTGTGTTGCTTCAGAATATCCACGACCAGCACTAGGAAGATTTCAGCTGGCTTGTTGTTCACTTCCTGCAGCAGGTCCTTCACTTCCTGCAGCAGGTCCTTCACTTCCTGCAGCAGGTCCTTCTTCAGAACTACTGAAGGTTTTCTTACATTTTCAGTTGCTGCTTTGCTGTGTTTACATTTACAACACTTGTCAGACTCTCCCTTCAGTTTCTGTGACTTCAGTGTGCACACAGCCCTGCAGTCTCATGCTCTTCCCTGGACATTAGCCGGGTGTTTACATATGCAGAAGAGGACCCACTGGCACACGCTCTCAATTTACGAAGGACTGATTCATCTATCTAAAAAAACAGCTGAGAACATTCCCGCTGTTAAAGAACACTTTACGAACGCTTCATTAATCTGATGTAGACTTTCTTATAAGAACCTTCTTAAGATAAAATTTAAGAAAAAATACTTATAAAGATATTGGTGAGTGAGGAACATTTATACATAAAATAACAGTCAATATTGTACTGAAACAATGAGTGTACTTTTCTACTCACCTGGTTTCCACCCATCCCGTGACAGTTGAAGAAGCCGACCTTCTCATTCTCCTTCCTCCCCATGTTGTCAACACACTGGTTGGTCTCAACATTTCTGATCTACACACAGGTAGCACACAGTTAGAATTTCATATAAAACATAAATTGGTCTGCATGTGACTCAGCCACTCAAACTGTGTACTCCTTGATTCAGTTACACACCCAGAAATCTACATTTTATTTAGTTGTTTTTTCTGAGGCCAAACAAAAGCTTGAGTATATAAATAGTTTTTAAACATTTTACAGACACATTAAATTAATCTGAGTGAACTTTCACAAACCTTTTCAAAGCCAACTCTAAACTATGGACTGTACATAAAAGATGGACGCAGCCACTGGGTGTCCAAACTGAAGCCAATATAAAAGTGCAAAAAATAAAACACCACCAACTGCCACTAGATGCTGGCTCCAACACACTGGCCCCAGTTGACTTCAATTTCAATCCTGAAACACTCAGTCAATAAATTTTTTCCACAAGTCATTCTGATGTCATGAGCTAAAGTGAACTCTTCTTCTCAGTGATCTGGTCCATCTGAAAATCATTTCATTATTAAGTAGCTACTAGGCTCCCAAAGAGGAAGATTTAGGGGTGTGGTTACTTTGATTGACAGCTCTGGTCTCCAATGATTTACAGGAGGTTTGGAGGCTCATTCACTAATGAACTCCAGTCTCATACACATTGGACAGTGTCCTCAGGTTCAAGGGTCAGACCCACCTCCTCACTCCTCCCTTCATATCCAAATATGGTCACTTCTGGCTCCCAAAAAAACAACATGGCCACATTCAAATACCAAAAACCTGGCTTCAAAATGTGCGTCCACAAACCAACGGGTGACGTCACAGAGACTTATGATCATCTGTTATACACAGTCTATGGCAAAAACCGTCTCAGCGGAGGTGACACTGAGTCCGTAAGAATGAGATGTTTGAGCTCCAATCATGTATATAACAGAAGTGAACTTAGTCCAACTTCTGCTCACTATCTTCACGGTTAAAGCTGGAATAGAGAATTGAAGCGACTGCACCATTTCCCTCCTGTTATCACTCCTGACTTACAGTCAACTCAGCTATCTAATGAACTCCCACATCCACAGAGTGAAGCTGAAGCTGAGCTGACTGTATATATGTTGCCTAAGCCATATTATGCCTATCATGCAGGAACAGAATGGCATTCATAATTAAGTGATATCAAACCCTAATGGTTCCAGCTGTTAAAGAAAAGGCTGACTGTGTGTTCTGCGGGATGAGAATTAGTCGGAGGCTTCGGATGGAGATGGGAGGAGAGGTGCTGCAGTGGCTAAAAGGTGTGGGGGGGAGGGGGGCAGCTTTCACAGAAGCAGCACAGAATGGGGAAAAAATCCTCTCATCCTCAGCTGCATGAATGTCGGAGGATTACAAGCTCATTTCACCACAAGTCTTCAACTGACATCACTTTTAAATGGCCTCCGTTGATCGCTCCGACGGCACAGTCCGTGTCAGCGCTGATATTACCCCACGCTGTGCAGCTGTCGACATGTAGCATCAGGAGGCTAATTCAGGTCACTGAGTGGGAACTGACTCATTAAAAGGAAGTTCTATCATCTCAAAAACAATTAACTATAGATTTTTACATCTGACACGTAAATGATCAGATGATCCTGTAACTCCTATGGAAAATATCTGGGTTCCCACTGCATCAAGAAACAATTTTCCACCAGATTTCCTGGACATAAGACTGATCTGATTAATGGGAATCATGACCTAGAGTGCAGAGTAGAAGCTGTAGTGTAGTGTGTCTTGAAACAAGTGACTACCCTCACCACGGAGGCTGGGATTTCACCTATGTTGGTTTGTTTGTGTCCAAGCAACATTACTAAAAAACTACTGAACAGATCTCAATGATTAAATCTTTTTTTTTTTGAGAGAGAGAGAGAGAGAGAGAGAGAGAGAGAGAGATAACCTATTAAGAGAACAAATGATTATATTTTCTGCAAGATCAGGGGATGTGAAACTGTCTGTAAGAAATTAAAATAAAATCCCAGAAAATCCCTATCACTTCTAATCTCTCTAAAAAAAAAAAAACCCAAACATACATCACAGTATAGTTACTATATTGTGATGTATGTTTGTCAGTCCACAAATATACTCCACGCCTGGAGAGGAGACAGTATAGTTACTATACTGTGACATATAGTACGACATACTATAGTATAGTATGTTGTAAAAAACGTAGGGATCCAACAGTTTGCACTCAGACAAGAATGTCAAAACAGCAGGAAAATTCAGTGGTGTCCAGGACATTTTCCTCGTTTTCAGGATTTATCCAGGAAAGGAAAATAAGTCTAAAAACTTCCAGGATTTCCAGGCTGCATGGGAACCTTGAAAATTATCTATTTCACATAGGTTTTGAGAAGATGGAATAAATCTTTTAATAACAAAGAACACATCTCTTTTCATGATAGTATTTTCGAGGACATGTATTGTGATGTAAAGCTGGTACAACTGATGTGACTCATACACCTACACTAACAGGTTCCTGAGCATGTCATTAAAAAGATAATAATATAAAATTATGTAGCAGAGTATGTCATATGTATGTCATAAGTATAGTGTAGTATCTCATGCTAAAAACTCATAGTATAAATGTCAGTGTAGTATGTTTAAAACATATCATAATGCAATAAGTCTTTATTTATAAGTCATTTTTTAGGACATTTCACTTGTTTTTCTCAATTTCCAGGATTTTTTTCACGACTGGAAAAGAAGAAGCAATAAATGTTTCATAATAAAATAAACACAGGTTTCCCAGTCTTTCAAAAAATTGTTTCCCAGGACATTTTCTGTGGAGTAGCTTAGCCTCAAGACTAACAAGCTCCAGTATGGTGAAGTCCAGAGTATATTATTGTCAAAGTATAGTATGTTGTAAAATACGTTAACGTCATTTTAATTAGTGTCAAGGGCAACTTTAGGACATTTTACTTCAGGGTTTTTTTTCCAGGAGTTTTTCAGGACTGGAAAAATTGCCTAAAAACTGCAGGTTTTCGAGAATGTATGAAAATCTACTTTATGTAGATTTTTTAGAAGAGGGAATGAAACATTTCATAACAAAATACATAACTAAAGACTAATGAATCAGGTGAAACTGATGAGGGAGGAGCAGATAATCACCAGGGAGGGAACCAGAACAAAGGCAGGAAGTCACATTAAACAAGACACACAAGGGAAGTACTCTTACAAAATAAAACAGGAAGGGAAAAGGTGACAGGGAAACTAAAACAGGGGGAGACACCGGAGAATAAAGGAAGACTCCTGAACACAAACACAAATAAATCAATCTTAGAGACATGTGCACCGTTATTAGTCTTTTAAAATGTGATTAGAACAAAAACTGGGCTGTGGGACTGTGCGGGATGCATACATGAGCCTTATCTCAGCCGCCCAGCATGCTCAGTATAGCTGTGTAAACATGTGAGGATCAATACGGACTGCACGGCACGTCCCCAGGTTTGTTTATCATACATGTTCAATACAAACAGCTGGGCATGTTTTCTTTTTATCTCGTTTGGTCAAAGCCTTTCGATGGAGATTTTCCGATTTATCTCACAGCAAAATTGTCTTCAGAAAAAAAAAGAGAGAAAAAAACACACAGGCCAGAAGCTACAAGGACGTATGTGACTGAATGTAGGAGGAAGCTGGTGTATCTGCTGCATCATAGAAAGTTCAGAGTACAAGAGTGTGCATACTTCACCAAGTGAGTAGTATCTTCTCGGGATCTGGGAGTCTGGGTAGATGTTCTCTAGATACCAGGAGAATGGTTTGCACTTCAAGGCCTCGCGGAGGGCTCTACGAGAAGAGACGTCCCCGTAGTCCACCCGCATCACACCTGGAGAGGACAACGTCAGTACTGTGATTCATTATTTGGTATTTAGTATGAATACAAATTCATCCAATTACACTGTAGTGACGCAAATCGGTATTATTCTGACTTCCTCCATCATCGTTTGAACTCCAAATATTCTACAACTACACTACACTACACTATACTATACTACTACAATTATACTACAACTATTAAAAAAACCCTCACACATCAAAATGTTTTTATAGACATTTATGCTGACATTTCATTTTTTTTATTCCACTTTTTAAGCTGATTTTTTAAATGGAGGTCAACACAAATTTAAGCATTACCTACTGCCACAGACTTTCAGCTACAGACAGTATTTAAACTTTAAATGGGCAACAAGCAGTAAAACTATTAAACTCTCATTTGTGGTGTCTGATGTTTTTTGCTTTTAAAACTAATATTCTTCCAACCTTTATGCTTTTTTTAAAGTTTCTTCTGTAACATTTATGGCTCTTTAAACAACCCTCCTTTTTCTAACAGTTCTTTAAATGTTTAATTTAAAAATATATGTACCTAAAATTATAGTAATTCTGACATTATACTTTTTATATTATTCACCCTTTTCAGAAATTCTTAGAAAATCCTTTTAGCTTTTAGCATTCACATTACATTCTCAGCAGGAGATGCATGTTCTCGTGACCTTATCATTTCCTCTTATTACACGCAGACAGTTCTGGTTTCTTGCACCATTAAATCTACATACTATGAAAAACAATTCAAATATCAAAATGTTCATCTTTTCAAAGACATCATGATGACCTTCAAAATGTTCTACTTTTTAAAACATTTTACATTTTTTTACAATAGAAATAAACAGATAGTATTCTCACATCCTTTTCAACAAACTGCAATTTGAACTTGAACCATCTCCACTGACTTACAGCTACAGACACAAGACTTTGAACAATTGAACTTTCATACGACGTTTGATATCTGAACTTTTGCTTTTTAAAGTGTTCAACTTTTATTTTTTTTATCTTTTTTTGTTATTTTTCCAACTTTTAATAGTAATAATTTTTAATAATTAAGATTTCTAAACTGGTCTGATTTTTTTTATAATATATAAATGCTATGATTCACTTTTTTCAGCAATGCAGATCTGTTTTCTTGCACCACAAAGACTAAACACCAGGGGGACCCTCGATTTAAAAAAAAAAAAAGAAAAGAAAAAGAAAAAAAGCTGTACTATGCCTGAACCTGAACTATACCAAGATGACCATAGAAGGATTTTACATTTTACACTTGACTTATACGATCCCATTCATACACACAGTGCAAAGATGAGGCGTCTCCTTTAGACCTGCACAACGGGTTGAGGAGCATTGTGATGTATATATTACTTTAGCCAAATGGAAAGTGCCTGATGTATCAGCCCTGATGAAACTGAAGACCGAGGAAGGATTAGACAGCGACTGGGCACAGACACTTACAAACACATTAGGCAGATGGTTTCTCCCCGGAGTACTTCTCGAGGACTCGTAGCTTGCATGTAGATAGATGCAGGGTAGTAATTTATCACAAAAAGGACATGATTGCAATGAGGGAAAATGGAGTATAATTTCTTAAAAACTCTCCAACATGACAGACCTACAGTGCTACGCTGCGTATATCCATCAAACGTGAGCGAGACAATGCAAACAGCACCTTCACTTTAAAACTGAATTTTCAAGTCTGCAGATAAATGCAACGAGCTGCAGGGCGATTTTACTCCTAGTGGTTCTATTTCCTCTTTTTCTCCATCTGTATGTCGGGTCTGAGCATCACATGTTGCAGATGATGAATGGCCTCTTTGATCTTGGAATCACCAGTGCAGACGAGGGACGAGGAGGGAGATACACTTTTAATAGGATCACATCATTGATGCCACTCCCCCCAATTTCAGCAACACACTGTGCTCCTTCTGTGCCAATAAGAGAGGCCTGGCAGCCGTCGCAGCCCCGGATCATTCTCCCTAATGTCCTGCAGGAACAGACAGTCGTCACGGGGCCACAATACGCAGATAAAAACTCATCCATCACAGCCCTGCCTCCGTCTGCACACCTGCCCATGGAGAGTCCCGCCTCGCCGGGTGGAGGAGAAGGTCACAATTTGTGCCGTAAGATCGGCAGATTACAGATGATCCCTTATAGGTTGGCTGGAACCTAAAACACTTAACCAAGAGATTTCCAGAAAACTGCTGTCTGCTAAAGGGTAATCACATTACTAAGTCGACAGATGGAGGGGTACTCATCCCTCAATCTGCACATTCGTACTGTTTTGGTTCATCCATATGTGTTTGAGCTCTGCTGGAAGGAAGGAAGACCAACTTTTCTGATCCCAAGTTCAGAGGAGCACTAAAAAA
>OOFC01005591.1:11097-22773 GCA_900323345.1 Pseudochromis fuscus
TTTCATGCATTACAGATTACAGGTTCTGTGGCAGCAGAACCTCAGGAGTCAGAAACGATAGATTACATAGACTGTATTTGAGTATTTTTATTGTCTTATTATCTGCCTTAATCAAAAGGACACAGTTGGATTTTTATGTGGTTTTTAATAAATACATTTAAAAAAGAGTTTTTTAGGCACTTTTTTCTGACTCAACAAAAACGTCGTCTCAATCCTGCAGTAAAAAATAAATGACGCACAATCACTTCCAGGATCATGTGTATTTATACACTGTGCAGATAAGTACATAAAGGTTAATTTTCTTTGTCCATAGAAGTCATAGTCCTCTTCAGTGTGACGTGCCAATCACTGTAAATATAAAGATGAAGTAGCTATTAATCTCTGTGCCCTTAAACACTGCTGTGATACTTGAGATGAGCTGAGGTCATCTGAATGGGACCTAACTTGACCTCTTCTTCTGTGAGGGCTCGCGAGATCAATACGTGCACAGAAGAGTGATGCGTTGCTGGTGATGCTTGTATGTGTGGGCTGCACCATCATGTTTCAGAGTGAAATAAAGGAAAAAGACCGGGGGTTTGTATTTAGCATCTGGTGTCATGACAACCTCGGGGGACGTTATGACAGGAGACACTGACGATGACACATCTGTGACCTTTCTGCTTCTCAGGTACAAATGAATGGCTACTGCGTCCTACACAGACATGATAAAAAGAAATAGTGCACAGCAGAAAGGCCTTGTCTCATTTATAAAATTTTATTTTGTGATGTAAGATTGCTAAACTGGGGACAAAATGCCAGAGCGGGCTTAAAATGAAACCTGTCAAGATTATTTTGTTCAATTTTCACCCTAAATATCTTATAGATTAAATTTACTAAATGTAACAAGTCAATACAAAACATTTTAGATCTAATATTAATTTATTATATGAACAGGATAATAGAAAGGATCTAATCATTACCATCATATTTGCAAGGATTGAAAAAAAAAAAAAGCTCCTGCAGTTTAGTATATTACTCTTCTTTTTCTACTTCTTCTTCTTCTATTTCTTCTAATTCTTCTTCTTCTTCTTCTACTTCTTGCACTTCTTCTAATTCTTCTTCTTCTACTTCTTCTTCTTCCTCTTCTACTTCTTCTAATTCTTCTTCTTTTTCTTCATTGGCGACTTGTCAGGAAAAGATGAAGCTATAAAAAGACATACACTGACTGTCATGGTTCTGTGTATTTTTAGTTATTGACTGTTATAGTTTCAGTGTTCTCCTGTGTTGTGCCATTTCCTGTTTTATTTTGTTAATTATTTTCCCGTGTGTGTCTAAGTTTTACTTAGTGAATTAAATTTAGTGAGTACCGGGTACCCATAAAAAAATTATAATTTCGGTTCCGCTTATCGGTTCCTAGATGCGCTCTTTTTACACAACGGCTGCAAACGGACTTTAGATATCTGCCAGGACCTGTCTGTTACGTATCTAACACGTCACGTGACGCTGCATGACAGCAGGAAATGGACCGGGGAAAGTGGTCGAAAGTTACCCCTTTTCCACTGTTAACTCAATCATGTTGTAACTAGAATATCCGCCGAAAAAAACATTTTTTTCATGCACTAATAGTAACAGAGTAACAGTAGTTTGTTAACAGTGGTTAGCTTGCTAGCGGCCGGTTGTTGTGAACCGGCTACCTATGCAGCGACATACTGACCTTTTACGTAATGTGGCCCCAACTTGGCTCCTTGCCAGTGGAAAAGCAAACCGGTTCATAGGAGGAACGGGATCTGAACCAACTAACGACCAGGACTAGAACCAGCCCGGAACTAGCACCTGTCCTAATTCGGTGGAAAAGGGGTAATGTAAAAAAAAAAAAAAAAAAGGATTCATTTTATTTTAGTAGAGAGGGCGGCCAATGTGGAAAATGCAACATGTCTGGGAAATTAACATGTTAAATATACATTTGGCTTCCTGTTTTTTTTGTTTTTGGAATCAAAATAAGGAATCGTTAGGAACTAGAATCGATAAGCAGAACCGAAATGAGAATTGGATTCATAAAAATCCTAATGATACCCATTCCTAATAATGATGTTTAACTGTGAAACCACAAACCAACAGGTGGCGATATGGTGACTATATCTTCTATACAGTCTATAATCTAAACAGTAAACTGTACGGCAGCAGCAGGAAGCTGGTTTCAACAAGTTTGGATAAACCCACAACTTGTTAGCATTTAGCTGATAGAGGAAAACTCATCTGTAGAGCTGCACATTTCTCTCTGGAGCAGGTGGAGACCCAAACATGGCTAAAACAAGAGTGAACGTCCAGAAGTGTACAACTCCTATTGAAGGTCCCACAGTTAGTACAGAAATAATAATAATGCTGCTTTAATGCCACCTGAAGATGAGTTTTGTCTTGTCCTTGCTTGGTTGTAATACTTTCCCCCCGAGCTGCAGTTTGCTTTGAAATTCCTTCCATTTGAAATCAGTTTTAAATCACCAAAGACCCTGTGGACTGCAGTAATAAGGTAAGTTGTATTTTGATGAACTTTGGTGCGACAGAGAGGCAGTTAAGAGAACAAAGTTTCCTCCACGGCTGTCTGTTCCCAATCAAAATCAGCGGGGCATATTACGCTGATTACGGCGTGTGTGCAAGTCGAAGGATTCATTGATTTCATTTTCCTCTCATCAGTGAAAAGGTCCTTCATTAGCCGTATTTCTGTGCAGTCTTTGTCAGAGCCACTTCCTTTGACAGCAGAGCTAACAGAGTGTTCATGCTACAGTGCTTTATTTGAACCCAAGGCCACTGAGAAGAAATGACTTTTATTTCCTTTTAATTTCTGAACTTTTGATTTCAGTAACTGCTACAGAGCACATCTATCACTGTCAAAGGAAAGCCTACAGTACCGTCTGTATTCATCTCTCATTCAACCACTTTTTTTTTTTTTTTTGCTGTACCTGAGATTTTCTTTCCTCCTGAAAACCTGAGGAGGCAGCAACCTGAAATAATTAACTCTCATTAAGTCTGTGCTAATTAGACACAACGCTGTGGAGACATGCATGGGTGATGTGTGTGCGTGTATGTTACCTACTGATAACAAAGGAGAAGCTGGGGAGGAAATTACCAGCAGCTGAAAGCCAATTGCTGACTTTTTTGTTTATAACTGTGGAGTTTGTCTAATCTGTAACTTCGCCACAGAAACACCTGCTTTAATATCTGTTCGTTAGGTTAATGTTGAAATCTCAACCCAGACGAAAAAATGTAATAAGGTTGAGTCGATACCTGTGGCTGCACTGGCTGCTCTGCATACACCTTATTGTTATTGTACTGACCACAATTATACTTCAAGCCTTCGATCTATGTGTTTTGATTTGTTGATTTCAGGGGTAAGAAACAAATCAGATAATCAATTTGTGAGCAATGTTTATATAGTGCACAGTGAGTGCATTCTTATCATTCTGTGAAATATGTTTTCATCAATTACATTTATATACTGTTGGCGGTTAATATAACAGTTAATTGATTAGTTGATCATCAGAAAATTAGCTGGAAATTTTGTAATAATTTTTTCAGTATCTAACAGGATATTCAGGCTATTGGAGCAATTTGATTGGATAACAGAAACACAGTGAATCACCAGAGACAGCTAGTTAACGGGTTAACACCAGTATTACAAACTAACTACAACTAACTACTGATGACTACTACAGCTGCGACCGATTGGTTGAAAGTATCATGTAATATACTGTATGTATTTTCTTTTTTGTGAGAAAACAGATGAAATTTTTGTCAATTTTTTTACTAACTTTGTTAATTAAATGAACAATATCACCAACAATGTAAAGGATTAAATAAATATATATATATATATATCTTTTTTTTTTGTCTTTTGGATGAGCTCATACAGGTTCATGCTGAGCAGTATTTTCTTTATTTCAGATGGACTTAAAACGAAAATATGTTGTTGCCATCCCTATCTCTAGAAAGGACATACCTTTATAACTTTTATATATATTTATGTCATATAATCACAGACTGAATGAAGCTGGGAGGAGGAGCTTGGGGTTGATGACGCACCCAACGAGCATAACTGTTTCTCTCAGAGTTTGTATCCAGAAATCCCATCTGTGGTTTGGTTGAGGCCACAAAAGCATTTTGACAGGACTGCATTAACATTGTAAGGGGTCTCTGGGCACACATTTGCTGTGGGCCTCCACTGCCTCCCCACCTATTGCTTTCTGAATATACACAAAGCCACAACAAGTTTTTAGGTCCTCGAAGCGGATCTTCTGCAGTAAAACCGTATAGATCTTGGTTTGTTGTGATTTTAATTAACAGCACTTTATCTGGGAGTGATGAAGAAAAGGTCTTCAAACTAAATTTTACCACAGAGGGAGGCACTTTGCTGTTGATACAGATCACGTTGTGGTTGATAAGGTGTGTCCTCAAAGCAGAGGGATGAACCTGTGGCTTTTGGGACTTTGTTACACAGCCCTACACTTGTTTAAGGTCAGGAAATTATCGTTTTGATTAAATGTAAATTCTTAATTCACTGGGGACATTTTCTGCAATAATAATGGAAGCAGCTGGGATAAAGATCAGCAACTCCACGTCTGAGACCACAGTTCTCAGCCGGAAAACGGTGGATTGCCTGCTCCGGGTCAGGGGGGAGGTCCTACCTCAGGTGGTGGAGTTTAAGTATCTTGGGATGTTGTACACGAATGAGGGTAGGGTGGAGCGTGAGATCGACGGTGGATTTGGGCAGTGATGCGGACTCTAAACCGGTCTGTTGTGGTGAAGAGGGAGCTAAACCGGAAGGCGAAACTCTCGATTTACGGGTTGATCTACGTTCCAACCCTCAACTATGGTCATGAGCTTTGGGTAATGACCGAAAGAACAAGATCGTGAATACAAGCAGCCAAAATGAGTTTCCTAGGTAGGGTGGCCGGGCTCAGCCTTGGAGATAGGGTGAGGAGCTGGGTCATTCAGGAGGGACTCGGAGTAGAGCCGCTGCTCCTCCTTGTCGAGAGGAGCCAGCTGAGATAGTTTGGGCATCTAGTGAGGACACCTCCCTGGGGAGGAGTTTCAGCCATGTCCAATGTGCAGGATGCCTCAGGGCTCATCCAGAACATACTGGAGGGCTTATATCTCTCGGCTGGCCCGGGAACACCTCGGGATTCTCCTGGAAGAGCTGGTGGAAGTGGTTGGGGAATGGGCTATCTGGTCCTCTTTGCTGAGGCTGCTGCCCCTGTGACCCGGACCAACCAGATGAAGCAAAAGATGACGAGTATGAGTACATTTCCTGCATTAAACCAGAGCTTTGTCTGTCCTAAAGCTTAATCTAAAGTCCTGGAAGCAATAAAAGAGACATTAGATGAACAAAAGAGACATTTGAAGGCATAACCTTGGCGGGAAGGTTGTATTTTTGGATTTTTCTGGTATTTTATAAGAAAAAATAAATGACCAGAACAATAATTAGCTGCAGCACTAATTGTATCTCTTCAAATGTGCCTGAAAGCTCCGACAGCATAATGCCAGTTGGAGAACAGCCATCTATTATTAGCGCATCTGTTAAAATGGATTGATCAGTATTATTTGGCAGGTTGCTGAGATTTCTGGTTTTCACACTCACTGTTGGTACTTTGTTGTGAAAACAAAACAAGTGAATAATTGTAATAAATGTGTTGTTTCTTTTTTTAAATGCCAGCTACACTCTACACACATGGATACAAAGCAGCACAGTTGGCTGAGAAAACATCAGAGAGGAGGACTGCTGCCGGTGTTTTTGTTGTGATATGATTTTACAATGAAGTAAATACAGACTGTGTGTTAAAAGCTGACATCTGTGCATGTCTTGTTGAATACATGTTGCACTGCAGCATCATCTGGACCTGAGCTTCTGCTCTTTCCTATCAACATGACTGTATTCTAGGAAAAGGCGTAGATAACTATTTAATTCATCTGTCTGGCCATAATTCTAACAATTAAGGCCCCCACATGATCCTGTATCATGTAAGTAATAATAATGGTTGGATTTTTACAGCGCTTTTCCAGACGCTCAAAGAGCTTTACAGGGACCATTATTCATTCATACCAATGGTAGTAAGCTATGAAAGCCACAGCTGCCCTGCGGCCACTCCGACCACCACCAAACCATTCATTCAACATTCATATGACGCAAAGGTGGGTAAAGTGTTTTGTCCATGGACACACCGACAGCAACTGGGAGGAACAGGAATCAAACCACTGACCCTTCAGTTGGTAGACGGCTGCTCTACCACTGAACCACTCCCCAAAGCGTGCACTATTATGTATTAAATATATGAATCTAAAGAGCACAAACCTCCACCAACACATAATCCAGCTGTACTGATGCTGTAGACTGAGCACGGTTGCCCTCTTGTGGTGAATTAGCAACATGAACTTGGCACCTCTGATATTTTTGTGACATATGAACCATCGAGGACCATCTCGGCCTAATGACCGTCCCATGAGTCAGAACTTAACACAGTGAAGCAGCATTTTCTTGTACGCAGAAAATGCAACATAAATACGTAAATAGGTTGATAGCATGTAATATCAATAACCCATAAGAAATATTTCAGGCATATTTGACCACTTATGGAAAAGTTGTGAGACTTTTTGTATGGCAGTCCTAATGCATTGGCTGCCTGAACTGCTATGATGGATGAAATCACATGGGCTCAAGGCTGAATCTGCACTAAGATGCAGAAATCGACTCTGTATTGGGACTGGTAACACCAATGCCAATTATTCTACAGTCTAACTCACCACGTGTAGCTTCCACATGCTGAGCCCATGTGATGTCAGAGCCAATCAGATAGATCCATTTTATAGTCAGTTTTTCTGATTGGTTGAAATGTTTATTGTGACAGCCTCCAGGAAATTGTCCATGATGAGGGAATTCTGACTTTCTGAGATGGATATATTTTTATTTTCAGACATCAATCATCAGTTTATATCATAATTAATTATTTGTGTGACTTTTAATCAATATATATTTTTTAAACAAAACAAATAAACAAACCAACGCAGGCAAAACCCCTAACCTCCTTGGCAGAGGTAATAACACGACTGCAGCTTGTTGTTGTGTGTAAGATGGTTTTATTGATCAGTCGATGAGCGGCAGAGTTTCAGGAAGCCTCTCTCCATCTGGAGGACTTCCTGGGAGTTCTGATAACTCATAGATATTCAAAGCATGGGCCGGTTAAGCCTCCCGTGTGATTGACAGATCGCTTCGGGCTGTCTCGCTCTTATGGCCGCAGTTGAATATTAATGGTCATTTGTCAATAACTCGACATCGTGTGTAAGTGTGTGATTCTTCTGCGTTTGTAGCTGTTAAGTGTTTTTTTGCCTGTTGTGTGCTTTGTAATTGTCCAGTATGTGAGGCGGCTGTTTAACATGTGCGCCCGTCCTCCGTAGTTACTGTTGTTTGATTTGCATATCCTCTTTGTGTGTACACGTGTGGGTGTCTACACTTAAAATTGTGTCAGTCTGTCAGAGCCCATTGTAAAATCCTCCACTTTACTGCCGCCATGCTTATCACTTGCACATTAGAAAATATGACTTCTTTGGCAACTTTAAACATTGATTTTTACATCTCCCTGCTTTCTGCTGAAATGGGCTTGCGATTTAGGAAAGCTGACATACTGCATGATGGACAGTACCCATGGCTTTAAACAACAACCCAGAATGTGTCTCATCATCTCCCAGAGACTGTACGATTGCTGATAAAGAAGGAAAAATGCCAAGCACTGGCATAAAAGAGAGATTTATTGAATTTCTTCTCCCAAATCATTTTGAGAAATTCTCACCTAAAGCAAACAGCGCGGTGGCTAAAAACACTTGCCTTATCTCCTGGACTGCAGGCTGCATTTTATACTATGGTCTCACTCAACACCACACAGTTGGAGGAGAGCTGGAGTAGTGAGTCTGTATGAGCCACTTGAAAATATTGGTTTCTTTACAGGTCTCTCATCTGTCACGATGTTATACAGCCTTAGCTTTAAAGGAAAACAAAAGGGGGTGATGTGATTGTTACAGCCGCTCACTACAAGAACAACTCCTTTAATTTTAACAATACTATTACTGTGATGGAAAAATGTTCCATTGCAAGCATAGACTCAAACGTCTTGAATGTGAAGCAAAATGCAAAAAAGTGCAGTACCCCTGATGGCCACTAGGTGCTGGCTCTAAAAAAAAAACTCTCCTCCAATTGACTTGAATTAAAAAATGATAATTTTCAATCATGAAACACTTCATCAATACTCTTTTTATATTATTTTACTCTTTTTATTTATGTTATTGTGATGTCATAAAATAAAGTTAATTGTTCTTATTAATGATCTCGTGGTCCATCTGAAAAAAAAATCATAATTAAGGAGATATTAGGCTTTAAGAGTTAGGAGTGTGGTTAGTTTGATTGACAGGCCTGGTCGCCAGTGAGATCAGAATTGAACTGGAGTCTCATACATATTGGCCAGTGACCTCGGGTTCAAGGGTCGGACTCACCTCCTCACTCCTCCCTTCTTATCTAAATATGGTCGTGTCCAGCTCCAAACAACCATCCGGGCCACATTCAAATGCCAAACTCCTGCCTATAAAATGTCAGTCCACAAACCAATGGGAACAAGAAAGTTAGCTTGGTCAATTCTGTATACAACCTATGATTACAAGTCAAAGTCCAACATAAAAAAAATCAACTTAAGTTAATTTTAACATCAAAATAATTTGAAGAAGAGTCTCTGTCATATGAATGCACACCGCACACAATGAAATGCAATTTACACTCTGACATGATCTACAGGTCCCTAACACCACACATACATAAACAGAGGCCCCGCAACATGCTCAAGGGCACCTTAGCAGTGCCCTGGAGGTGGACTGGCACCTCTCCAGCCACCAAACCATATTTTACTTACTGTACTGGCGACCCAAACTCAAGTCGCACTGAGTCACTGCCCCAATAAATTCAGGTTCCACCAAAATTTGTACTCCGATCTCTGGATTCAGAGTCCAGAGTAGGAACCATTAGACCATGGAACCACAAGTAGTGGGTTGGTCTTGTGAATAGTGGCCTGCAGATAAATGTAACCTGATATCACATAATTAATTATCAGAACGATACTTTTATTTTGCCATCCTTTATCATAATCTTGTATTTTAAATATTCAATCATTTGAAATACATTAAGTAACACTAGAAAGCAGAAAGCACAAACCTCCACAAAGGCATAATCCAGTTGTACTGATGCTATAGACTGCACACAGCTGCCCTCTTGTGGTGAAATAGCAACAGTATCGCATCAAGACATTAACTCATTTTAAAACATAGGTTCAGAGCCCCTAGAGAGACATGAAGAAAAAAAAATTGATGAAGAAGGAACAAAAAGAAATGCTGGTATCTACTGCGCATGAGATAGCATTTCCAGCATTTCCAGAAATGCTAACACGAGATAGTTATCTGGTGCGCACCAGATAACTATCTCGTGCTCATGAATTAGGATTTCCGGTTGTATCTCGTGCATAACACCAGTGGATGGTGGTGTTCAGTAATTTTCAAGCTAATTCATGAACTGAAGATTTGAACAAATTTTGCATATTCTTCTGTATACTGGAAATGCTAACTCACTTAATTATCTTGTGCGCATGAATTAGGATTTCTGGTTGTATCTAGTGCGCACAAGTTAGCATTTCCAGTATACTGAAGAGGCTGAATATCCCAGTCCACCTTAAAGTGGCATAACGCCTGTGAATGGTGGTGTTCAGTAATTTTCAAGCTAATTCATGAACTGAATATTTGAATACATTTTGCATACTCTACTGGAAATGTTACCTCATGTGCACAAGATACAACCGGAAATGCTAACTCACATAATTACCTTGTGCGCACGAGATACTTATCTGGTGCGCACCTGCACTTTTTTTTTCTCCTTCAAATTTGTTTTTTTCTTCATGTCCCTTTAGGGCCTCCGTACATTGGGATAATTGGATTTTTTTTGTGTGTGTGGACTGTATCCATCCTCAGTTTGTTCCTAAAATGTAATCATTTTCTTTGGGTAATGTTCCATCTCTTTCTCTCTCTCTCTCAAAAACTTCTTGAAATTTCTATCTGATAGTTTTATTATTTCACCACAAGTCATGATAAGGCTATCGATTGGTGTTATATAACTATTAGCTATTAGTGCATTATCATGTAAACGCTTCCCCTGTTTGGGTGATGCTCTTTCACTTTCTTCACCTGGATTTTACTGTTGTGACGGTTTTAAGTGGACTCAACGCAATTACACAGGGCAACAACACAACAATCTTAAATCTCTCATGAATGCTAATAACACTGCTCTTTTTATTCTAATGAGCAGTCGTGCTGTGACCCACATCAGTCTTATCTAATTTGGTTTTAATTCAAGATGCCTGAAGACTCGACTGAAGCCCTCCTCGAGCTCTCACTGTGGGTTTTTGTCTGAGAGAAGTGAAGTCTCCTCCAAAAAATGACCCTCAGACACTGTCATTTTCTGGTAGAAAAATGGCAGATGGCAGTTTGTTTCATAAGTGTTGAAGTTGAGAAGAAGAGGGGAGCTGTGAACAGAAATATCGCATGGGGAGAGAGAGAAAAAGGACAAGCGCTCTTAATCACACAAATTTTAATTTTTACACCTTTTTAACCTACTAAGAGTTTGCTGCTCTCCCTCCTTTGGTTACCACTTTCTTGCTTTGCTTATTGGGCAGCTTGGGCAAACTGGTACAGAAACAGTGAGAAAGAGGTCAAAGCAACAAGGAGGGAAAAAAAATAAGGGATATTGTTTGTTCATTTTGTGACAAATGTTAATTTGTTTAATAATAAAATCTGAAAATCTTTCAATTCAACATATTTTTACACTGGAGAGGTCATTGTCACCAACAGAATCTGAAGGTGGGAAACTCTCAGGACTGTTTGTAGGAGGGGGTGAGAGGGATTGTCTAAGATGGACTCAATTTTGTCCCTCACCCTCCTCTCAGCTACTGACTCCAGAGTGTCCAGTTCAAGGCCAACCACAGAGCGGGCCTTCCTCACCAGCTTGTTGATCTTGCTGGCCTCACCAGCCTTGATGCCCCCCCACCAGCACACCACAGCAAAGAACAGTGCGCTGGCCACAACAGACTGGTAGAAGGCCTTCAGGAGCTTGCTGCAGACATTAAAAGACCTCAGTCTCCTCAGGAAGAACAGCTTGCTCTGGCCCTTCCTGAAGAGGGCTTCGGTGTTATGGGACCAGTCCAGTTTGTTGTTGATTTGAACCCCAAGATACTTGTATGAGTCCACCCTCTCCACTTCCACCCCCTGGATGAAGACTGGTGCAGGGGACTTCCTATTCCTCCTATAGTCCACCACCAGCTCCTTGGTCTTGCTGATATTGAGCTTCAGGTGGTTGTGTTACTCCACACAATGAAGCTCTCTATCAGGTCTCTGTACTCCCCCTCATTGTCATCAGTGATGCATCCAACCATGGAGGAGTCGTCAGAGAATTTTTGGAGGTGACAGGAACCAGAGTTGAAGCAGAAGTCTATAGAGAGTGAAGAGGAAAGGGGCCAAAACAGTACGCCGGTGCTGCATGTCACCACCTCAGAAACACAGCCGTTCACTCTGACATACTGCGGCCGGCCTGTGAGATAGTCAGTAATCCAGGCTGTGGTGTCAGGG
>OOFC01005597.1:3905-15695 GCA_900323345.1 Pseudochromis fuscus
GGGACTGGGTTGAGTCTGGTGTTGGGGGTGGGGTTGGATTGCTGGAGAGAGTGATCTTTTTTTCCAGCGGGGTGAAAGGCGGACGGTCATGTGTGCAGAGCTCATGACAAAAGGCCCTTTTATGTGCAGCGTATGCAGATAGAGGAGGCTCCTTTGTGCACAGATGGAGATCCCATGCCTGGGTCTGCCTGCGGCGAAGAGGGAAGGGTGGGTGGAGAGGAGAGAGGAGTGTTGGTGAAGGGAAGAGAGGGGAGGGAGGGGTGTCTCTGGCACTGAGTGCCATCACTGTGTCTGGTGGGGGATGGGGGACGGAAAAGGAGAACCAAGCCGTCCTGGTCCTGCCAGGTTCATACATTAGGAAGGAGGGGCCACAAGCCTTGCTAAGAGGATACAGAGCCTGCTAACCCAACAGTGGAACCACAGAGAGACTTCTTTAAACTTCACAACAAGTGGACTGGCGCAAATCTTATTGACAATTAATCTCTAGTGTTTGTTTCAACCAGCCCGAGAACACTTGCTTTATCAGATATGGTGCCACAGTTGATACAACTACAGGAAAACATGTAAAACTTATCTGATACTAACTGCAGATTATAGGCTTAGAAAAGCTTAACCTACTTTTTTATGCCAACTATCACATGTTCCCAGCAGGTTAAACACTCAAACATAAGCATCACTTAACCATAGTTGTACTTTTGACCAGGTAAAAATGGGCCAGCTATTCATGTGAATGAGGAAAAAATGACATCCACCCTCAAGTTCAGCTTCAAGTTCAAGTTCAGTTCCAGTACGCTGTCTCAACATCTCCGTGCTGCTGCTTTGTAACTTTCTGTCCTGTAATCTATCAATCTCTGGAGAAGAGCAATAAATCATGAAAGCATCTCTTCTATCCTGGTGCCACCTCTCCCCTGAGAGGTGAGGTGACTCCCACTGACATCCCGTCTGCTGAGAAGATGTCATATCCTTTAAGCATCCTCCTCCTCCTGACCAGGAAATCATAACACTCAAGCCAGACAGATTCCTATCCTGCTAGAGCACCAAGTCATATGGCCCTCCTCCCTGGTGGACAGATGGACAGCACCCCCCGTAATGACAGTCACGTTAACCCCTTCACTTAAGGCTGAAGCTGCTGATGCCGCCGCACTGAGCAGAGAGCTGTTAATAATCAAATATTTTAAAAAATGTAGAAGAGAGAGGAGCTGGGTTTGTTTACGGGGAGGACACATTAACTAACATACTGATGGGTAAATGTTAGCTAGCTGGTAAAAACCTAAAGTAAGCTTATTAGCAAGTGAGGGAGATTCACCTCTATCATACAAATTTGTTGCCTTCAAATGAAATTCACGAGTTTCTTTTTTGTGTCCTTGAACCGAGCACATTCACCAAAAATCACAGAGGTCAAACATCCTCAGGCCTTAAAGTGACCTTTTTGCTATCATTACATCATTATGCAGCCCACAATCCAGTATGCATGTCTTGTAACACACTTGACTATGAAAGGCATAGAGAGAAAGCTTATTATTGTGTATACTTTTTAGATGCATGCAGTGTGTCGTCATGTATAACAATGCTTGACCTGGTGGTAAAGCAGGACTGTGGGTCATACGATATCTCTAGTGTCAGAAAGACCTTCAGCCAAATTGGGTTTAAAGGAAACTAAATTATTAAAACACTCCCCAGGCACCACATAAATTCAAAACTGTCAAATATTTAATTATCATATTTCTAATGATTAAACTTTTATTATATTTCCTTGCTGTCCTTACCCCTCTACAGTGTCTACTTAGTGCTTCATGTAATCTGGGAAATCTGGCACTTACTAACGAACGTGCTTTTATTTGGAGTAAACAAACAGGCGGCTCACTGCCGGTTAGCATCACCTCCTCCTCTGTTCTTGTTGTCCCTGCATAATTTACTGACCTTGGCTCACTGTCTCATGTTCAGACAGACTACAATTTAGAAACACTTTAAAGCACCATGTATTTCAAATATATGTTTTGTGGCCTACTGCACATTTCAGATCTCGAGTGCATCACAAATCCTGAATTCAGAAGTGTAATTACCAACGTCCACAGAAGTAGCTGCATCCTACAGCCTCTGCCTCACTGTTTAATTAGCTACCAGTTTGACTAATCTCATGTAGCCCATACAAGACTTTGCTGCTGTTAATATTGTGTGATAATGATCATGATCATTTTCATGATCAGCAAGCCAGTGAACCTGATGATGAGCCCAACAAGGTAGGCTCTGGTTAATCAGCGTGGTTTTGTCTGACTACTGCTTTGGTTTGCTGGCTCGGGCCTAACCCACGCCTGACCTGCCTGCAGTCTGCCGACAGGAGACCGACAATGAAGGGCTGGCACTTATCACTTATCCTCTATCTGATCCCCTGCTCCTACCCTGGATGTCAGCATGGGTATTTCTGTGCCTAACCAACAGGGAGAGGGGTAGATATATGGAGGACTACTAGTATACAATAGGACATAATTAACAATTAGCAAACTAGTGCTTTATGATGTTTTGTTAAAGGTTTTTCTTCATTTTATCTTATTCATTAATCATTATTCATCACTGGATCTGACTATTTCTTACAGAACAAAGATCACTTGACCTAATATACGGCACCTCAGTGAATGAAGGGACATCTGGAGAAATAATCAGAAACTGTGAAACAGAGGTTGTAAACCAAACACAGGAGGAGGAGGAAAATGACAGTGAAATGGAAAAGTCCAGCATGTTCGATATCAGCCTGTCTCAATTGACCTGTAAAATCTTTGAAACTGGAACAAATCCAAATAGCGCTGACTTGGTTGCACCAAAAACTCCTGAAGGCTGTTCAAGTGAGCTCACTCTCACGGTGGTGGGGTGCCCAGGGCAGGGTGAATATGTGGTCTGAATGGCACAATGTACGAGAGCCGGGGAGTTACACAGTGAAGGCTCAGGACCCTCCAGGCTGCCCACCACCGCACTGAGCTGACCACCACCACTGCAGTGCTTCTCAGGGCTGTCTCACACTTCTCACACTGCACTGGTGGCTTGTAAAACATTTTTTACTATTTAAAACTAAGAAAAATTGAAATAGTGTTGGGTGAAGACAAATCCGCAAAATTGTAAATTCATTATGTATTTTTAGATGTTTATCATGTGAAGAGCAGCCCTGAGGAGCCAGCATTCTTAGTTAATCTGTTAGTATAAGTTCAGTACTTTCTGAATAAAAACTCCTGATCGTAATTTGTACCAGTGGATGATCTTAAAACTACAAAGCTGATCGTTACACTATAAAGGTTGCATATTTTCTTGCTACACAGTGAATCTGGGAGCTCACAGGGGAAAGATTGGATTCCTGCAATGACAACCTGTCCTGCAGCCTAAGGCATCTTTACTCTCAATTATTTTCTTGATAAACTAATGAAAATTTAAAATTCTCATGCTACACAAAGGATAATCATGTCACATGATTTAATACACACTGATTTCATTACATCACAGCACTTTACCTCCTCAATTATAATTCTCTAGTGCTAAAATTGTTTAAAATGTGTCACATACTGCAGTAAACTGGTTTTAGTACATTTTTTAAATGACTGTTTTTTTTTTAAATATTAACGTTACACAACGAAAATGATGTGTAACCTGTATGGTGCAGTTTTAACAGCGCTTGACTGTGCAGCCGCACTTCAACGTCCATGGCTGAGGAATGTCTCGGTAATATCTCTTTAAGAGAAGGCTGAGCCTACAGCTGTGAGAGCTCTCTGCGTTGTTGCTCGTCTTACGTCTACTTTCAAACTTCATTTTCAGCCCTTGCAAAGATTTTCGGAGCTGCTCTCTGGACGCTAGCAGGCACTCTCACCAGCAGCCAAACTTCCCAGCATGCCTTGTGGCGGGGCTAGCTTTGTTCCCAAAGTTAACTGTGAAGTTGCTCTGCTTCACACAAAATACGCCCTGCTCCACTCTTACTCGAGCAGGTTTTCTTAAGATAGATATTACACTGCTAGAAGAAGAACGTTTTTACTGACACACTGTATTTACAGCTCTTAACCTGTCTTTTATTACACAAATATTAAATATTCTTTTAAGGATCTTTTACAGCTTTGATGTATGACCATAATTTGAAAGCTAAGGCTGAAAAAAATCCTCTGCTAACATCCAAATAGTGGTTGTAACTGACATATAACAATGCTTTATATCAAATGTCTACTTTCATCATCTCTCCAAAAACTTAAATTAAACCACTGGGAATTAACAACACATCTTCAATCACACTGCCCTCAGTCTACTTTCTGTAACAGATGCATCATCAAAGCTACTTAATAGCTTAAAATGGGACCTATTTACTATGTTGCAATACTAAATTACATTTAATCCTAATACCATGGAAACAGTTCCAGCCCTTTGCTCCAAAGTGGATATTACAGCTCCACTGGATGACATGCAAGGGACAGTGCAGGCTGCCTGCAGCATCTGGTGGACACCTGTAAGACTGCAAGTCACCAGAGAGGAAAAGAGGAGCCTTTGTCATTCTGCTAAGTCACTAAAAGTCTGGGCCTGAGAACATCAACCTTCACTACTCCATCTAGTTCAACAGCCATGTGGAGTGTTTAACCTGATGAAATCAAAGGCAGCATAAATAACAATGAACAGTCAGTGAATGGCAATAAAAATGTAAACACCACTCTGGCCAGGCAGATAACACCGGGTTCTTGGGATGGGCAGCAATGAAGTCCTGCCAACTCTCTCACTTGTTTCTAAGGTCAATGACACAGTAAGGACAAGCCAGCGTGACCTGTGCACTTGTTTTTCATGTCAAGCCCTAAACACAACATCAAGTTTCTCACATGTTCAAACACGGCTGATGTTATACAGCAGGTTTGTAATGAAGAACATACAGCAACAGTGAACACAATGAAACTGACATCTGTAAAATATGAAGAAAACCTTCATTTGGGATTAATATTCCTTCTTAACCTGTTTGTGTTTTTGCCTTTCATTGCATTATAATGTTGTTTCTCTTATAGTAACAATTTAGTGCTATTGATATTATGTGCACAATGAGCAATTAAATCATTCAATCATCAAACATATCACCAGGTTGAGATGAAAACTAGTATGTACTACATGACCATTACATTTTACAAAGGTTCAGGTCATTGTGTTCACTTTTTGCATATACAAAGTACTCACAGTGGTTTCAGGGCCCGTGTTGTCTTGTCATTTATGGCCCTGTTGAGTAAGGAGAAAGAAAAAAAGATCATCAGGATATGTGAAAACACTTAAAAAGTTAAGTCTGGTGACAATGAATTTGGACAAAGAGAATGGATTCTGCATGTGTATTTAGACCTGTATCCAGTAAGTGCAGTGAGCTGCTTCATTTATGAGAGCTAATCACTACAAGCGAACCTGATCACAAAGGGACAGTCACTGACACCAGAACAATTACGTTGTACTGGTCTAATCCCTTGCACAGCACTTAGGGCGGTTTTAAAGGCCACCAGGGCACACTGCAGAGCTCCTTTAACTGTTGGGGTGCAGTCTGGTCCATTTTACAGTCACTGGGGCACAGGCCTGATTGTTAAGACCAGGGAAAGTAATCCCTGGAGTCAGGCCACTAAACCTGCTCTGTCCCTGTAACCATGGCAGCAGACAGGTAGTGTCTGGGTCACAGGGCAAACATGGCCAGGATTCAACATTGGCCGCCGATTAATAAAAAAAACTAGTCTGTTGTGAATACACACCAATATTCAATATATTCATATTTGTGTGCACTGACACAATACACACGAACAACACGCACACAGGGTCAGGTGAAAGTTAGCCAGCTGACCTGAGAACTGATAGGACTACAGATCTGTACTGGGTTTCAGTTAATCAAAAGTGGCACTGGATATTCAAGATGCTCAACTATCGTCGGTACTAAACACAGAGAGTCGACTGCAGGTGAACGGGAAATGTACTAAGAAACATTCAAACTGACAATTTACTTAAATAAAAGTCATATGTTTGCAAATCAATTCATTCATTTAGTGTAGGACATGTAAAAAGTAATCCTTTGGAAATGCATACTTGTCCAAAGGGGTAAAGCACAGAGGAAGCACTGCAGACAGAGCACCTATTATTATAACAATCACTTAACTATACAGCCAATCAACTCACAGAAAATGATTTGTTAATTATTTTGATAATTGATTTTAAGTGGCTATTACAATATTAAGACTTTAATAAGAGAAGTTTGCCAGACATATAAAGTTATTAGCATTGACTCCATGAAGATTGTACTGGGTGTATTTACAATTTCTGTTATTTTATGGATACAAATGATGAATAATTTAATCAAAATATACCTGTAAATGAACTGATGATAAATGTATTTCTTATTATTATACAGCTCTACTGGTCCTAATGCCTGGGCTGACGTTTCACTCACAGGATGGTCTTTGGCAGATCACTAGTCTGTCTGCCTCTCTCTATCTGTGCCTTTTTGATCCTTAAATTTACAATTGTATCACTTCATTACTGCATTATGTTACATACACAGTCTAGGCAGTTGTAAAAACACTTGTTTAAGCATTTCAGAAAACCCTTTGACCCTAAGTTCTTGCCATTTGAAATAAAAGTAGTAAATAATTTTGCACTCAGGCAGGACAAATTGTCCAATTTAATTTTTCCCCTTCATAAAAATGCCCAAATGATGGTCTGGTCTGTGTTGCCCTTTTGAAAGAAACACATGATCTCCCCTGGCCTTTTCAGCTCTCCCTCTCTCTTTTCAGTTGCTATGAGACACTCCAGCTGAAGCCAAGGCTTCCACAATTCATTACTGGAGGAACAAAAGCCAAAGCACTGGACAAAGCAGGGCAGACCAACTCAAACCAGCTCCCACTTAACACACACATCACACCTCTGAGTGCTCTGCTGACATACAAATGGTCAATTCAAGACCTCTTCTTTTCCTTTTTTAAATTTTTATTTTACAATGCCAGAGGTATAGATAAAGAAAATGCTCAAGTCACACAGGAAAAAGTCAACAGGTTGAAAATTTGACACATTTAGTGACAGATTGAGACGTGAGTCTTATGAGCATAACAACGATTTCAGGCAATATTTCTGTACTGTAGCAAAAATTCTTATTTATCTGTGTTTTGTGGTGTAACACACAGCTTTTGGGTAATTTTCTGCCAAACACTGAATAGTCTACAACACACCATCAGTGCAACATCACCTGTCTCTGGCTTTCCACCAGCTCTGCCTCGCCAAATCATGAAACATCTCTTTTCTCTCCAACCAATCAGATCTCAATCTCTGGCTGTTCTCATGCAAAGAAAGAAAGGGGAAGACCAATGAGAAATGGCCCTCCTCCTTCTCCTCGTATCCTACACACACGACAATCACCATCTGAGAAATGCCAACAGACGGGCAATCAGTCATTGTAATTAGGCTTGCTGCCATTCCCAAGCCTTCATAATTCAGACTGGAACTGGAGGACATAGGTAGTGAGAACCCAGCCGCCGGCTGCCAGAACCCACCACTGGTTCACCCAAACCTCAACACAGGCCACTCCCTCTCCCCTCTCCCCTCTCTGCTCCTTCTGATGGGGGAACAGCAGAATTATAAGGGAGCTGGCTGACTGCAAAATTACTCCCTCCACCCCAGTCCCACTCCCACTTTCTTTTCACTGCACTGCAGAGTTTTTTTCTCCAAACTGCATGAGAGCAGATACCCAGTGCTGTGAAAAGGGCTTTTAAAAAGAGGAAGGGTCTAAACATGTAAATGACTTCTACAAAAATAAGTGGGCTGGTATAATTTCCCAAGCACAATTTATTTGAAGGTGTGAAGCCCACAAAGGTGTAGTGTCTGTGCCATTTCTAGGTGTGGTGGATTTCTCGTACAGACGCACCTCACTTGTTTCTCTTCAGAATTCACAGCGAAACAGGAAGCTATGGCAGCATTCTGCCGAGATTTATTTTATTTGCTTACAAGCTGTAGTTGACTCAGAAATTGGCTTTGCCAGTTGTATAGGACCTGAAGTTTTCTTGGCAGTGTAATGAAGAACTGCAAGTTCAGCCAAAATAGACAATAAAGCAGAATGGAGAAACATGCCAAATTGCTGGGGCAATTCGGTCCAGAGGCTCATTTTTCCAAAATGATTCACACTGGAAAGAAAAGCATTTCCCTGTCCTTAGATGAACTTAGTGTGCTCTCTGTCGGCTTTACAAGGAAGCGATGGGGGAGGGGAGCGACAGGGACGTGCGCACACTCAGTCACACATACGCGCATGTGTGTGCACGCATACACATGACCACACAGCCATCACTGCAGAGACTCTGCTCACTGTGGAATTAGGTAATGCACATAAAAGCCCCAAACACAGACACACATACAAACATGCACCACTTTCCAAAGACATTTTTAAAATCACAGGGGAACAGCACAAACATGGTTTCCTAAATAAGACAAGTTGAGAGAGGTAAGAGCCATTTTCCATGATCTGCCCTCTGCACTGTACTCTAAGAGCTTGTACCATAACTAAGGGGGAAACAAGCATTTTTAGCATGTAATGTACTTCAGTGCAGTAGCAGTACAGTTGAGGAATGAGGGAGGACTAAAGGCAAGTTTTGCATCAGTCAGCAGTGTCCTGAGGCTGCTTTATTGGCTTGTCTGGCTCAGCTGCCTGACAGTGTTCACCTGTTCCTTCTTTCCACTGCAGGATGACAGGCAGCAGTCTGCGGCAGCACACATGAACGACAACGTCAATGATTCCTTTACTACCAACAAAGACTACCTTTGAAAAGCAGGGGCTATCAATCAATGCACTGCCATGGATACCTGCAGCATTGCCCTCTTTTCAGTAATTGACACCAAATAATAAACATGGTCATTTTAAAATGCAGCCTGCCTCCGTATGTCATTATTATATTGTATATGAAGCTTGTGATAAAGGAGAGTAGCTCACTTTGTAAATATCCACCCATTTGGTCCTACAGTCAAATTAGATCTCGTGCTAAGCAAACATTAAGCGTTAGGTTACATAGAAAAGATAAAAGCCTTTTGTATGATATTGCCAGGAGCTTTAATGCACTCATTACTATGCTGCTCCAATAATGTCAATAGATGTAGAAAGGTTTTTTCTACAACATTAGTGATATGCAGCAGATATAATATTAGATCAAGAGGATGGATCAATTAAGACTAAGTGTCATTGTTTGTGACCTTGCCTACTCTCCAGCTTATGGTCTGAAATTTTTAATAGCTGCTGTAATGTAATTAAAGATTTTCCCAATGTCCATCTGATGAAGTCCACGCCATAATTAACTGAAGAGTAAAAAAAAGCAGCCAAAAAAAAAAAGAGCAGAGCATAATTTTGAAAAATACACATCTGGACAGGGACAGAAATGTGTTTGGATAATTGTAGGGAGGTTAGAAATGAGAGTAAGCAGGGTGTGAGATCACTGACTTACACAAAATGTAGGTAGAAAAACCAGAGAAGAAGAAGACTACAAAACGCAGGAAGAGAAAGCAATGTATTCTCTTTAAGATGTTAATGCTGTAATAATCACAGTCCAGTTGTTGTTGTATTCCACGGACACTGGAAAAGTCCAGCAGTCTGGTTCTGCTCAGCCGTTAGCGACAGGTCATTACATTAGGCTGATTTCAGTGCTGGTGGATCACCAGATTTTAATTCTTTATTTTATCGTCATAAAGAGGTCACACGCAAGAAAAACTGCATCTGATGTAAAACAATTCACCCTGCAGAAAAAGATCAAATTAAGTGAACAACACGTGTCTTGTTTTATTCACTTTTTTCAAACACTCCATCTCACTTGAAAGATACTTGTAACTTTAATAACTTTTGATAAATATTATCATTATGTTTTAAATAATCTGTTATTGGCTGCAGTTCCTCCAAAGGTTTATCTGACCTAATCATTACATTTGGTAAATTATCTTTCTGGACCAGACCTCTCAGGAGTTCTCTCCTCACTTTTACATGCTACATGAATGTTCTTCAAAATTAACTATAACTGCTGGCATAATCATTTTTAGTTATCTTGACACAGTTACATCCTTCATTATAGTTTTTCTGAATAAAACGGCTCCAAAATTTTACACAGAAATCCAACACATATTGTGCTGCATGAATTGTATTCTTTTGTGCTGTAGTCTGCACTCACTAGCTGCAAGCATTACACACTGAACCTTAAGGATAATATAGAGTTGAAGTAAAGCTTTGTTTTTTTTCTCCTTCCCATGGAAATGAACCTGAACCCACATGACACTCCCTACAATGGACACTGTGTACAAGTACAGCAAATATACTGACAAGGGAAAAACCATAACACAAGTCAACTTCATACCTCACCATCACTTCAAAATTTAATATCTAACAACAAAATAAACACAATAATTACTACAATAAAACATGGCAAAAAATGGGATAATACTTCTTAAGTGCTACACAGGCTTTTAAATAAAACTACTTAAAAATAAAATCAATGTTGAGTCTCAATTGTGGACAAAGAACATACAAGTCTCACTATAAATATTCAAAGAATATTACAATGTTGCTTTTATGTGATAGCTTCTAATTGTGAAGTATTTTATGGGTGTAATAAATATATTATTTTATAAAATTATCCGAAAAGCCACAACATCGTAAATGCGTAGTAGTAGGACAAAGAAAAGTTGCAGCGACTCACCATAACAAACGCACCATGTGCTGCTGGCGTGTCAGCTGCAGGTCTCCTTGTTGTGCTTCCACAGCGCAACAGGCACGAGTGGAAACCGACAGAAAAAAAAAACGGTACATTGAGCGTTTCTCTCCGGCTGCAGCTGCAGCTGCTGCTTCAGGTTGTTGAGTTGCTGACAGCAAGAGAAGAAACTTGCAAAATATCTGTGTTGCTGTTGCTCTTCGTTGAATTCAGAAATGCCTAGAAATGGATGATGATCCGCTGTTGTTATAATCTACGCGGTGGTCTGACTGCTGTCGTGAGGACAGGATTATGCACATCCCAGTGAAAGCTTTTCATCGGTTTCATCCGCTGCGCAGACTGTCCCCAATATCTCCACACGGCTGCATGGCGAATCTGACTCACTCTCGCTGTGCGTCAAGGCTGGACTGCAAGTCAACATCACGGCCAACAGGGGTTTCAACTGTTTGTGGGAAACAAAAATATTTATTTGGGTTTCCTACGTTCCTGATAATTGTTTCTGTGAATGGTTCAGGCCCTGCCTTTGCTGCTGGAGCACCATGACTGCAATGGGTTTGGGATTTTTATTATGCAGCCATGATGCCTTCGCAGAGTGAATTATATGATTTGGTCTACGGTCTGCCTGCTTGACGCGTGATTTCATATTTGATGATAGAGGAGTAATCAACACCACACGTGCTCTGTTGAAAAGGTGACTGAGTGACCTACAGTGCATGGTGTAGGTACAGGTTTGTAGAATTTGCTCTGTGGTGGCTATGAAGGTCATGTGCTTTCAGATTTAGGGTCAATACAATAAATGACTATTGTCATTCTTAATTAGCATAACCTACTTAAAAGGGATTTCAGCAGTGGGAATAGTATTGGTGGCATTGATGAAGGGTGTCCATGCATTTCTTAGCTGATAAATAAATAAGACAAACAGGAATTACAATGTCAGAGAGTCACCAATGGAAACATCTCATGAACAAATGC
The DNA here is from genome assembly GCA_900323345.1 of Pseudochromis fuscus. Taxonomy (NCBI): domain Eukaryota; kingdom Metazoa; phylum Chordata; class Actinopteri; family Pseudochromidae; genus Pseudochromis; species Pseudochromis fuscus. The sequence continues at coordinate 15,578 of OOFC01005597.1, forward strand.
ACTGTTGTAACAGATGTGATCAATTCAAACCTATGTTAATACACAGCATGAACACAGAAAGACAGACTATTATTGTAAAGTCATTTTCTTTCAATCATTATACTTTTGATTTCTTGCT